>CAKNXH010056893.1:30156-57627 GCA_932178445.1 Andricus quercusramuli
CCATGCTTATGTATCAATTTTATAATCAAAAATGTAGCTTTGGAGTTAAATTTCAATAAGAAAAGTTGCCAAAATCTTAATAACAATACTGAATATTTTGAGTAAAATCAGAAAGTGTTATCTTTTGAAGAACATGTTCCCAGAATACATATGAATTTTTTTTTAAAATTTGTTCTGTGTCCGAGTAAAAATATATCGTAAAAATTTCATTATATATTCTAAAAATCTTATGAAAATGACGAATTGAAATTTTGTCAACATCGATGCAGGAAACTTTACCTTTAATTACTATACCATGAAATAAATATCTGCCAAACTCCCGGCAGCTCCGTAACTATTTACGATGACAACAAAAACCGTGGCATTGGATGAAAGAGCCTGTAAATATAGATTACAAAAATATTTAATATCACTTGAACCATGGAAGACATATATGCGAATTGTATGCTATTAATAATATAAACTATTAATATTTACCTTCAATTGGTTGTTAGCCACATTCTCATATCACAATAACAATTAATGTCTCGTTAACGTAAAAATCAATTATTCTCCGTGCACCGTGTGAAAAGTCGAACTTCTTCACAGTAAATTTGATCGAAAACTGTTGCCAGTATGAATTTTGAAAACAATTTGTGGTGTTTTAGACAATTTTTCAAAATATGACAGGCACGATGTAAGGATCAAAATACTAGAATTTTGAGGTTAAACATTAATTCAACGACAGAATCAGCTTTTCAATTCAGAGCGCTGCTTGCCATAAAGCCAATCACAGCACAGCAGCAACGGAAATAAATACAAAAAGTACTTTGAAATTTGAGAATGAAAAGAAATACTCGGAAAACTTTATATTATAATTGAACCTCTAACAATTTCCTTCATTATGTTTTTGTTCGCCAAGAATTTTTGTCTTCGGAACAATGAAATTTAATATTAGGAAATTAAAAAAAAAAGTAATGTCTATATTCCTCTAAATGTAATATAAGAATCCCTAAAATTTAATCGAAGAATTCAAATTAGCTTTTAAAAATAAAAGAATATTTACATTGAAGTAATTTGAATGTAATAATTTATATAGTTGTTAAAGATTATACATAATAAGAAATTTATATAAAAATGTGTGTAAAATAATGAAAAATTGCATAAAATGAAGAAATATATTTAAAAAAATTAATTTTAGACGATAAAGGATCTAGTGAAAATATAGTATAGTTTGATTAAAATTTTATTGATTTATTTTTAATAGAATGAAATTAGTCCATCGCAATAGGAGAAAGTATTTTTTATAAAAAAACTTAATAGCCATTATTATTCATTTTATAGTAACGTAATTAATATTTTAAGGAAGGTCATGGTTAATGAGACTTTTATCTAATGGAAAATATTTTAACGGGCCATATATAATTTAATAATGAAATATGTATTTATGAATGCATGTCATCAATTTAAACTGATTGAATATTTTATTACACACTTCACGTTTGTTCATGGGTATAATATTTATTTTATTTTTCAATTCAAAATATGTATGTATATTTATGTTTCCAATTCTTAAGAAATGAACATTTTATTTATTGAAATGTAGGGTTTACAAAATACATGTTATCAATTGTTACGAATTACATTTTACATTACATATCTTGTTGTAAATAAATACATAAAATTGAATTGAGATGAATACGTACATCAGTATTCCAAATAAATATATCAGAAATTTATTTCGAGCATACAAATCATGACTTTAAAAAAATCTATTTTTTTTTAACATTTACATCTGTTTATGAGTATAATAATTTTATTCTATGCTTACAATCTTATGAATTCAAAATAAAAAAAATTTTCATGTTACAATGACATATTTCCACGAGTAAAATATGTTTTTATATTATGCTTACAATCTATGCTTGCAATCTTATGAAATAAACATTTTCTACATAACTAAACTTATATTTTAGCAAGTACATGTTATTAATTATTACAAAAATAAAAGTGTCCATGTATCACATGCCCTATCACAAAGGATACATCACATGTCTTGTTTGGTGCATGATCAACGTGTTTGCAAAAGTAGGTATTCCCTGATAGCACGGAATGTTCGACGAATATTATATACATATTATCAAGAATATTCCTTATGTCTGACCCTTGTCTCATTAAGTATGTAGGGTAGATTTTTAAATATAAACGTCACGAAGTGTTTGAGAAGAAAGAATGTTGAGGGCGCTGCGAGAGTGCGAAACGGACGATGAAGCATATCAGACGCGAGGTTTTGTACCTTTGTATTCTCTTTCGTTTTATATCTTTAATAAATATTTCAACAAAACATTGACTTTTCCTACAAGTATATGACAAAAAAATATTGTAAGGATATTTTTATAGAATGTTTCAATATATTTTTCAAAAATAATTCTTACAATATTATATAATACACTTAATGAGATCATGGATAGACATAATGAATATTTTTGGTATATTTTCGGGAATATTTGTAGGATATTCGTCGAATATTGCGTGCTATTGAGGTTCATCAAACGATTCACATTATAGTATGACGTATAAAAGATATATATTTTTTTTGGCATGTAGTATCGGAGATAGTTGAAAGATATTCTTTATCTATTAATATACAGGGTGTTTTTTTAACTTGAGACAACGAAATATCTAAAAAAATACGCATCCTACGGAAAAAATGTCCAGAATAAAAACTTTTTATTTTCGAGGGGGAAGAAAGATTTGTTAAAATTTACCTCACCCCCGCCCCACAGGAGGCAGGGGGGGGGTAACTTTGTAATTTTAAATGGCAACCTCAATTTTTTATCACAGATTCAGATTCTCCTCTACGAAATACGTAAGTTTTATTCGGAAAATTTGTTTCGATTCGCGATAGATGGCGCTGCAATTGCGAAAAATGAAATTGTTGACACTACTTTTAGCTCTACCCAGGAATAACGACGCGGACGTAGTAGTTGTCTATTCCCTTCGAGGTGCTTAATTTCAGTGAGTCCCCTTGCCTCTCACCATCCATCGGGGTGCTTGAACTTTTGGCAACGGGACAGTAAAAGTGATAAAACTGTCGAAAACCATTCCCGAATGCAGTTGGTTGACGACAGTCGATTTTGGATGTAGACATTACATATCATCGGGTCTCCACTGTCTACAATCCTCGACGTCATTCCAGCCGAGCGATAACTGCGTCTGTCCGTGCTTGACGTTTATTCATTAGGAAGGTTGATTGTGTTCATTTGATATGGGTGTGTTGGTTGCTTTCGTTTGGGTTATTGTTGTTGGTCACGTTCGTTTGAGTTGGTTTGGGTGTCGTTGTATTTTCTCATTACCTCACTTCATTACTTTTGCAATGGAAATTCTATCTCAGCAACAGAAGATTGAAATGATTCTCATTTATGGAGGAAGTGGCAGGAATATCAATGATGCTCTCACGCTTTATGCTCAACGCTTTCCAGAAAGTGTTCCTTCACGCGCTTCTTTTTACCGGGTTGTCCGAAACTTCATCACTGACCTAAGTGTACAACCGAAAAAAAAGAAGCGTCAAGTAACAGTTACTGGAGTTGATAATGAAATTGCAATTTTAGCTGCAGTCACTCATGACCCTCATGTTAGTACTCGACAACTAAGCCGCGATTCCGGAATGTCTCTATCCAGTGTTTGGAATGTATTAAAACGTAATAATTATCATCCGTTTCATATTTCACTGCATCAAGAACTTCATGGAAATGATTTTCAGAACCGAGTGACATTTTGTCAACGGGCGGTTCAGCAGATACAAGGAAACCCGAATTTCTTTTTTCTAGTACTCTTCACAGACGAGTCATCTTTCACAAACCATGGTAACGTTAATCGGCACAACATGCATTATTGGAGTGTAGAAAATCCACATTGGTTGCGTGAAGTTGAACATCAGCGTCCATGGTCCGTGAACGTTTGGTGTGGAATAATTGGAGATCAAATTATCGGTCCGTATTTTATTGATGGAAATTTGAACGGTGAAAAATATCGTGACTTTTTAGAAAATCAACTTCCAATATTGCTGGAAGACCTAAGCTTGGAAGTGCGACACAACATGTGGTTTCAACATGACGGTTGTCCAGCACATTATGCGGCAATCGCGAGGGAAGTACTCAATTGCGAATTCAATGGACGATGGATCGGTAGAGGAGGTCCAGTAAATTGGCCTGCCAGATCGCCAGATCATACGGCGCCGGATTTCTATTTGTGGGGTTATCTAAAGAGTCGCGTGTATCAAGAAGTACCCACAACTCGTGATAACTTGATCGAGTGAATCAGGTCTGCTTGTGCACAAATATCACCAGACACAATTCGCAGTTGTGTGGAATCTTTCAAAGCTCAGATTAACAAGTGCATCGAAGTGCGAGGACACCATTTTGAGCACTTATTGTAAAATATTTAATCGAAATCAAGCATCCCTGTGGTGAGAGGCAAGGGGACTCACCGAAATCAAGCACCTCGATGGATGGTGAGAGGCAAGGGGACTCACCGAAATTAAGCACCCCGAAGGGAATAGACAACTACTACGTCCGCGTCGTTATTCCTGGGTAGAGCTAAAAGTAGTGTCAACAATTTCGTTTTTCGCAATTGCAGCGCCATCTATCGCGAATCGAAACAAATTTTCCGAATAAAACTTACGTATTTCGTAAAGGAGAATCTGAATCTGTAATAAAAAATTGGGGTTGCAATTTGAAATTACAAAGTTACCCCCACCCCTGCCTCCTGTAGGGTTGGGGTAAATTTTAACAAATCTTTTTTCCCCCTCGAAAATAAAAAGTTTTTATTCCAGACATTTTTTCCGTAGGATGCATATTTTTTGAGATATTTCGTTGTCTCAAGTTAAAAAAAACAACCTGTATAATATAAACTAAAACAAAAGAACAGGAAAAAATCGAAGTTACTTTTCCAAAGTCTTGATCAAATTCGTCATCCCTCTTCCTGTTGGGCGTCATCACCGCTTTTATGGCTGCAAACTCCGAGATATTAGCCTTTGACTCGTCCAATCTTATATTTGCCATGTTCAGCACTTTCAAAGTGATGTTTCGTGTAGCTAGAATCATGAAGTGGTTAAATATTCTTGGTTCTTTATTTTATCAGTTAAATTACATTTTGCAATGTAATTAATAATAGCAAAATATTACCATTGGATGGTTCAACGAACCCAGTCACAGAAACATGGCTTCCCTCTGGGAACTTGCTTGTTGGGTCAAATTGGGCAATATGAATTTCCAAGCAGTATTTATTGGATATAATCGAACCACAGCCGTATGTCTAATGAAATTCATATTAGTCAACTGCACGAACGACGACTTTATCCATGCCTTCATACCTGCGAATGAAATATCTTTTTAAATTTTGTAACGGACAAATAAAGATTATTAAAAATGCAATTTACAAAATGAAATTGAATGAAAAGTTTGTGATGTACAATTGACTACTGTATATCACTATATCAAAACAAACGGTAGTTTTTTTCCGCCGTTTTAAGAAACAGATTTGTTTCATATTTGTTAAAATTCATAAATGTATATTTCTGAAAGATTGTATTTCTTCAAAGTTTACAAAAAATGTTCAAATTAAGAAACAAATATCAATATTATTACAATTTCAAATGAATTTGAAATCACTCACAACATATTCGCATAAAATAACGTAAAAAATAAAAATCATACTGAGATGTAAATTAAATATATGTTCAGCTAAGAAATTCAAAAAAATTAGTAAAGAAAAATTAATATAATTAATAGAAAATATTTACATAATTAGTAAAGAAAAATGAGGAGTAATTGTATCAAAAAGTAGCACTTATAAACTTTCTTGGATTCAAAATTTGCAACATCCTCCAATAGGATTTCCACCGGCTGTTGTTCCTGTTCGATAGACTCAAGGATTCCTTCATGCAAAACCTTGATTGTGGTAGATTTTTTGAAAGTCAATTCGAATCCACAATTACCGCGATTCCACTTGGCATTTTTCACAAGAATAATCTGCAAACAACAGAATATCAATCAAATAAAAATTAATACTTCAGAAATCATACTTCAAAAAAGTTGAAAATTTTGTAAAATGGATACGCACATCGGTCAATTTAATCTCAGGTTGAATATGAGGTATATCCAAGCCCCAGCAAGCACATGAAATGATGGAGGTTTCATTATTGCTCAATGTGAACTTGAGCAATTCTATTTTCCTCGCTTGGCCAACTTCGACAATAGACTCTATCGAATGAACCATACCTATGATGGCACTGCAAAAAATTATTTGTAAATTATTTAGATCGCGTATACAACATTCATATAAATATTAATGAATTTATTATTAATAAAACATTCATAAAATAAATAATTTAATTGAATTTATTTCAAAATTTATATTAAAAGCTATTAATAACTACAAATAAATTGGTTTATTTTTATTTATTCATTAAAATAATTATTATAAATAAAATTCTTTTCATTTAATCAATAAAATTAAGTAAATTTCAATCATGAAGTTGAGATTCAAAAAATATAATATAAAGAATAATAAAATAAACATAGATTGAAGAAATTAATGTATTTCAATATAATTTTAATTCAAATAAATCAAAAAAATAATTATATAATTATGTAAATAAAACAACCAATTTGTGAAAAAATGCAATACAATTTCAATAATTTTAAAGAGTACGTCGATGTCATTTTTGTAAAAATGTATGTTACTCGCGATGAATCATTGTATAAAAATGAAATGTAATATCTGACAATGAATGCATGTCAAGATGAAAGTGTAATCGAAGAATAAATGCTAAATCGTGGCTTTGCAATGAAAAATATATACGACTTTAAGGTTCAAATTTAAAATTTTAATTCGCGTTGTGACATTCTTGTTCATTATCATTAAATAGAGATTCTGAATAATCTAGTTTATTAGTATGAATTTTTAACCTAAAAATTTTCTGCACATGTATAAGCATACGTTAAAAATACTTACATGGTGCAAATGCCAGGCGCCATGGCTGCTAATTCTTCATCTGCGGTAAGCTCGAATTCCATTTTTAGGAAATCTTGAAATTTGTTTGTCAGAAATATTTTCTACGTCTTGTGACCAGATTAACTCAACCGATCTCGTCAAAGAACCACGTTTGAATGAACTCAGATCATTAAGCAGTGCTCTCAAACGGGGCACCCTGCGCGCGCATAATTTTGGCATACCGCTGGAAAAATTCTCCCATTGGTCCAAACTTTACGCGCGCGATTCAAACTCATGTATCATTGATACATTTGTCAAGAACTAATTTTGCGTCTTGAAATTGAATCTTGCGCGCCTCATCTTTCGCGTCTTCTGCTTGACCAATAGCGTTCGATCTTGAGCGGTGACACATCACGTGATGCTTACCTCATCTTAGTCATCTACTTTTAGACTATGGATTGTATTTAATTGCCTCAAGTAATTCTTAATTTTAGCTAGTAACCATTTAGTTCTTAGTCCGCCAGCGAGACGCGCTGCAGTCGGAAACTCAGTAAACTTCGATTTTGGCGTGGATTTTATTATTTCGAGTAGAAATCGTGGTTTTTATTGTACTGATTGTAATTAAGTACTATTCGTAAATATTGTCACGGAAAATGGCCACCCTTTTTGTCGACGATAAAATCTCAGTTCATAGTCCTACCGGTAGTTGCGCTGACTCGAGGTTTGTGAACACGTCTTCATGCGAGCACCCTTCGAGTGCACGGTCTTGGTGCGTCGCATGAAGGCTGACACTTACGTTCTTGGTCTGGAATGAAAAAGACGCGTTAGTCCTTTGCCGAATGTAATTTCGGAGTTTGGAAGTTCGAATTTTGGACACATTTACATTGGATTTATTGTGAAAAGAAATTGGCATTGTATTTGATTTTGGAAGCATAAGGATTGGAATTATCTTATTTTGGATACCTGAATATTGGAACTCTTATTGTGACTACCTGGCTTGAGACCGGAAATGTCTGAGGCAACTTTTTCATTATTTCGACGTGCGACGCAATGGCGGAGTTTATCTTCTAAATCCTTCAGATTTAGTTCCAATCCGACCCATTGCCTCGCCTGGCCCTGCTAAGAGTGTCTTTTCTTTTTTTTAATTTTCCCAATCTTAGCGGTATCGAGACATGCTAGGCCTGTGTTATTCAATTTTATAATCAGCGATGTTGAAATAGTGTTACGGTTTACCCTGAATGGGCACTCGTATATTTGATTTTCTATTTCCGGTTCAGTTGGCCACGTGGCCTCGCCTCACATCGTATGCATCATCTCCGTTCAAGGTTCAAAAGGGCATGCGCGATAAAATGGTCGGGAAACAATTGTGTAATTGTGAGATCTCATTCCCTTCTTTTATTTTTCGGAATAAAAAAAATTCGAATTAACCAAAAACTTGTGGAGATTTAACCGTTGCGTTTTTTTTTTAAAGAACCACCCCTGTGATTCCTTGCTCTTCTAGCTTTCTATCTTCTAGACTTTCAGGATTCATATAAAACTTTGTATTTTGGGTTTTCTTCGAAAAATTTTGCCGGGTCACCAATCATCTTTTTTTCATCTCGCTCAAGGGTCCTGGCTGGCGCCCAGACCTATGGTACGATAAACCATATACGTATACCCATGTATGTACGTATACGGATACGTATATACATGTGTATACGCTACGGATCTAACCGCCATTGACAGGTGGAATAAACCATCTCTTGCAATGGCGCCCACCGTTTTGAGGGTTCCCGCATTCTGAGCAAATGCGTACAACGGCCTTTTTCTCCCTTTTCAGTTTTTTTTCAGGACTTGCGCAGGGACTCGACTCCAAAATTTTTTTTTTAGGTTGCAATTTCCTTGTAGGTGTTGTCGGTCCAACCACATTCCGCCCCTTGCCATGGTCTTCCGAATTTTGAGTGGGGGGATCTAGATTTAATTAATTTAATTAAATTGATTAATCTAAATTTAATTGTAAATTGGGATCTGAATTGGGATTTAGATTACATCGCGAAATAAAGAAAATTCTCATTTTAATTGAAATTTGGAACTTAGGATTTTAATTGAATTTATAATGAAAATAATTGAAATTCAGTTTAAATTTGGAAATGAAATTGGAATTGGGATTTAATTTGAATATTTAATTCAAGTATCAAAAATTTAAAGTCAACCTGAAGATTTTAATGAATAGCAACGGTATTTCCGAAATTCGCGTGTGATTTTCGGGCATAATTGATTTCTGATTTGGGATTTGAATTAATAATGTAAATTTCGAATTAAAATAATTTGAACTAATAAATCTGGTCATAAATTCGGAGTTTGAATTCCAAAATGTGAATTTTGTAATTTGAATTGAGGATTTAAAATGAAAATTCAAGTTGGAATTTGGGAAGAGAATCGAATTATAGAATTTGAATTGAATTTTGATGATCGAAGAAGTTAAGCTACGTTGCCGCAAAATTCGATTTTGGGTATGGATTTAAGATCAACGCTCTGATATGTGCCTGATTGAAGGATGTATAAGGGAACTTTAGAAATAGGCAGATGATTTTAGGGATACTTATACCCCTCACCCCTTAGGCCGCTTTAAGCGCCGGACTGACCCATTGGACCTTATCGCGCCCTGTATTTTAACTACAATCTCTTGCTCAGATATTCTGATGTTATTGACTGGTTTACCAAAATATTTTCTTTATATATAGATGATTCATTCGATTTATTTGGAAACCATTGGTTCGGCGCTGGCGGCTTATACGATTAAAATGGCCTATGTTTAAAATTTCCCAAATGTCGTTATTTAATTGGTCGATCGATTTATTTGCGTGATCTTACAAATTATTAATTCGACCTATTTTACGGAGGTACCTTATGTGAAAATTTGATTCGACAATTTAATTGTCAATCTTCGACCTCGTCCGTCATCCGCTATTGCTGGTTTCGATTATATATTTTTATTTTTTATTTTTGAAGTAACCGATAAATTTGAAAATGGCATTTTTAGATTCGGTAGCCGAAATAGTCACGTTTCGGGAATTAAAACATTTGATTAATGATTTGAACGACCAAAAGCTCTCGGAGGCTTTAGAAGCACTTCAATTAGAGGTTACCGGTACGCGTAGAGAAAGATTTTCGCGTTTAAGGAAGGGGGTTAAATTACTCAAAGGGATTTCATCCCACGCGTCGGACATTACTTCCCTAACTACGGACGCCACTGACCTAGACGACGAGGAACTGCCGTCTGACAGGTCAGCGATCTTAGTGACTAACACCAGTCCGGTGACGTTAACGGTCGAAAGTATCGTCACGACGACGAATATCACCACCTCGGCTACCGGCTCAGTGAATTCAGCAAACTCAGCGGGAATCGCAATGACCACGCAATCCTCCAGCACGGTCATGACGCCCCGCGAAAGGGTAGCAACCCAGTCAACTCATATCAACCCTGGGAACGTAGGACTTTCCTTCAAATATGCGAACTTTTACGGAATACAGAGGTTCCTTCCCGCTCACCGATCGCTCTACCCTCCCGATAGATGTCGATTTTCCGGTCCCTAATGCCTTTAGGTTCCTGGAAGATATCCGAAGGAGTACGACAAATTCACAGAGTGTTCCACGCAACACTCTCACGACAAATACATGCCGGAATAGCCTAGACCTGCCCGGGACCACCCATTTTGGTTCCCTGAACTTACCTAGCGTTCCCCAAGATACCCCTTCAGAAATTAACCGCAGGGATACTCAAAAATTCCCAAGCATGACCCGTTATAGTTCTTTGAAAATATCCAGTGTTCCTCATAGTACCCTAGATTCCCGTTCACTCCAGTCGAATCTGAACTCGTTTCGTCGGCCAGGGGTCTCAGTTACTCAGTCGGCACGTCATCTAGTTCAAACTGGCACCGTCCCTAGATTCACGCCCCAACGGAACGTCCTGACAGAAACGATTAGGGTAGAGGACTCCACAGATTCCAAAAGCGTGGTGGACCGTAATAGGACTAGGGTCAACGCACAATTCGAGGGGAACCTCCCACCTTATCGGTCAACGGGGTAGCCATTTCAATGTGCGCGGCAGAGATTCGATGGGCTTGGGACTTCCGAGAGGGCGGAACCTAGAACTCGCTGATGAGTTCAATCGCGATAACGCCAACTATGATAGGCTAGCCAACGTTAACCCCTCACCGCGCCGCAACAACAGCTCCCGAGACCTCGGGAAGATTATCCTTAATTGGAAGATAAGATTCGACGGGAGCAGAAAAACCAGCGCCGATGATTTCCTAATTACGATTGAGGACCGTACTAGACTGACTAAGGTCTCCGATGAAGAACTCTTGGTGGCCATGCCGGTCTTTTTAGAGGATATTGCATTCAAGTGGTTCAAAAACCATGAATTGAAGTTCGCGGATTGGGCTGAATTCAAAAAGGCTTTCAGACACCGTTTTGGTGACGACGACTTCGAGAGGCGCGTTAGGGAACAAATTTATTCCAGGACTCAAGGAAAAACAGAACGTATAGATGATTACCTAACCTTGAGGGCTTGATTAACCCTTAATCACCCGCAATCGACAATATAATAATAAATTAATAATATTAATATTAATATTATATAATATTATAATATTAATAATAATATTAAAATATTAATATTAATATTAATTATAATAATATAAATATATTAATATAATAATAATTTTATTTTAGTGATGACCGTTTGTAGACGGTCTTAAGTGATTAAGGGTTAACCTATTAGAGAACGATATTCCGGCGGTAGAAAAAGCTGGATTGGGCTCATAGAGGACTTAGGCTGGAATTCCACAGGGTGATTCGTCGCTTCCACTACCGAACCTTCGACGAACTTTCGCGACTTGGAAGAGGGTGGGAGAAGGAATGGACAGCCATTAAGAAATACAAACCGCCTCCTAACCCCGAGAATTCGTTCCTCCAAGAATTCGCGTACCGCGATCTGATGGCGCAAAAGCCATCAGTCAGAATAGGAACGGTAAGAAGGGTGGAAATAGTGGTAACGGTACTGGAAATGGAGGTCAGGTTAATAGGGATAAAACTGCGGAAAAGCAGCAGAGCTCGACTACGCCCGCTGCTTCTTCAACTCTCAAACAAATTCCCGAGATAACGTATCCCGCGCGTCAGGCGAGGTAACTTGCTTCCGGTGTAGGCAGGTGGGGCATTATCAAAAAGGCTACGCTCAGCCACGTAAGCTGATTTGTTTCGCGTGCAAGAAGGAGGGGTTTACCCTCAAGACTTGCCGTCGATTTTGTTTACGATACCACGTCTCCCGAGGAGGCTTCAACTTTACTTATCGTTGAAGCTCTTGTGCATGGGGAGGATGATGGTTCGCCGTGTTCTGTGGGTACCCTTTCTGATGCAAAACAGGAAGCAGCGAACAGCACCATTGTGCCTACCGAAAATACTGGCTTAAAAGATAGATCTTCATCACTTTCGGGTCGCGTTGTTAGAGATTTCAAGCAGGAACGTAAAGCATCAGACCTTGATGAAATAGTGGCCGATGAAGAGTATATACAAAATTTTTCCGAACTTGATCAAATCGCTGGGATATTACAGACCGAGTTGGTACGCGGTAGAGTGCACCTTAAGATCTCTATCGATTCCTTCTCGGTCGATGCCTTGTACGATCCCGGTTCAACTAGGACCCTCATTCGTAGCGATTTAGTCCCAAAGATCCTGGAGGCCCTGGGCAAAGATTTGGACAGCTCTAGAAAATCTTCAATGATATTAGCAAACGGTCCAGAGATGAGATCTTAGGTGTGGTTGAGTTACCCTTGACTATCGACGGGATTACTAAGGTCTGCGAAGTCAGGGTAGCCACCAATTTGGATACCGAGTTTGTCTTAGGCCTAGACGCGCAATCTGATTTTGATATGGGGTTTTCGGCGCGTTCTAAAGAGATTTGGATGCCAGGTACGGACGGTCAGGACTATCTACTCGATACATGGTTAACCACGGAAGAAAGCTGTAGCGGCATACTAGATTTATCGAGCGACCAGAACCGGGAACTTCAGGAATTAATTAAAAGAAATTCTCCTGAGGTGCAGAAGGCCATGTACGCGGAAGTAGATAGAATGCTTGCCGAGGGTGTGATTAAGGAATCCTCTAGTGAATGGTCGGCCCCTATAGCGATGACTAAGAAAGGCGGCGGGGGCTACCGGCTTTGTTCAGATTTTAGGAGGTTAAACGCCATCTCTAAGCGGGATGCCAACCCCTCCCTTATATGTCGGACATACTAACAAGGGGGGTTATGTTGGTGTCCGACGCCGATTTTTTTGTAACTTTGCAGCTGAAAAGAGGATCCCAGACTATAAAAAAAATTAATTTTTTGGGCAATCGTTCATATTCAGGGGTGGAAATCACCTCTTCTATATTTTTGATACTTTTACTGTTTTAAGAGGTATCAGTGTTTTTTCTGTCTTGTTTTTGCACAAAATTGTTCTAATTGATTCTATATTATAATATTATCTTAAGTTTTAAAAATACTTACCCCCTAGAGTATCATAATTCAAAAAATCTACCCCTATAGAATGCTTCGCCATATGACACATAGTTTAAGATTTTGGACTCTGTTGCTAAAAACGTCTAGTTTTGATAATTAATTCTATTGAGAATTATCAGTCTTATTCGAAATAACCCCTAAATTATGTGCCATCCACCCCTTTAGTATTATCGATAAATAAAAAATTTAGTTATTAATATGACATTTTTGTAAGTAATGGATTGAAATATTTAGTTTGGACAATCAATAATAATATAACTAATTATTTGTTCAGGATGGCACATGTTCTTATATTAATAAACCCTTGTTATGTGAATACTACCCCTCAAAAACTTTTTATGTTTCGTTTAGCAGGCGATTTTAATGACAATACATATACAGGGTGTTCAATAAGATCCCGTACTTTTTTTTGGTATTTCAACAGGCCATATTTTTTACGATAAACTAATAAAACCAATATATTCAGAACAAACAAATATTTATTAAAACAATAAGAAAAATGTGCGTAAAGAAAATTACATCGAGTGTTGAAAATTTCCCCCTTTGACTTTAATACATTTGCGGAGTCGCTTCCGAAGATTGCCGACAATGCTCGCACACTCTTTTACCGTAATCGTGTCCCAAACGCGGATGAGAGCCGTTTTAAGAGCATCTACGGTGGCGTAACGTCGTCCTGAGATTTTTTGCTGCAAGATGGACCACACCAAATAGTCCATTGGCTTTAGGTCCGGTGAGTTTGGCGGCCAAACTTCCTTGCTCCAAAAACCGGGAAACTGCTCTTCGCAAACAGCAATCGCGGATCGAGCTGAATGTGCCGGCGCCCAATCTTGTTGAAGCACAAATCCATCTGGGCCGAAGTGCTGCATCGCCCAAGGCTCCAGAAGTTCGCGGAGGACTCGCTGTTGATAGATCGCAGCGTTGATTTTGACATTTCTGTCGATGAAAATCAACGGCGTCTTTCCTGTGGCACAGATTCCGGCCCAAACCATAACGGGCGCGGGAAAATGGCTTCGACCGATAGTTTTGGCTTCCGCGGTCTTCTGACGGCCCTTCTTGAGCAGCTGGCGACGATTTTGGCGGTTATGAAGAGGTTCGACGGTGATAATCTTCTCATCCGTGAAGAGGACTTTTGACAAGCGAGCACCACCGATTAGGCGAATCATTCGGCGAGCTTTCTCGAGTCGGTTTGCCTTCATCGTATCGTTAAGAAAATGGAGGCGAGCGATCTTGTAGCTTTGCAGCCCTAAATTTCCTCTGACGAGATTCCAAGAACTACCGACACGGATACGAAGCTCTTTTGCCAATTTCCTGATCGAACGCTCGGGGTTCGTTGGACGCGACAACGGACCTTCTGCACATTCACGGGGGTCGTTACTGTAATCGGACGACCACTACGAGGACGATCCACAGTGCCTCCGGTTTCTTTATAACGTTTGACAACGTCGCAGACGGTTTGTTTTCGAGCTGCACAAGTCCGGAATGAAGACGGCAGATATCGTCCGGACAACTGAAAAAACAATGATACCTCTTAAAACAGTAAAAGTATCAAAACTATAGAAGGGGTTATTTCCACCTGTAAATATGAACGATTGCCCAAAAATTTTTTTTTATAGTCTGGGATCCTCTTTTCACCTGCAATGTTACAAAAAATTCGGCGTCGGACACCAACCTAACCCCCCTTGTAAGACGACTCCGAGCCGCTAGATTTATCTCTAAGATTGATCTTAGTGCAGCCTTCAACCAGATCCCTCTGGACGAGTCTTGCCTCCTGGTGGAGGGCTCTTCCAATTTGCTCGGATACCTTTCGGACTGACGGGGCTCCGGCCACCTTTCAGAGATTAATCGACAAGATTATCTCTCCCGAAATGAGACCTAACGCGTTCTCCTATCTTGAACACATTATTGTAGTCACTGAGACATTTATGGAGCATTTGCGTTGGCTGGAGAAGGTTCTCGATAGGATTTCACAACCAGGCTTGTCCATTAACCCGAACAAGAGCGAGTTTTGTTGTTCTGAGGTTCGATACTTAGGTTTTATAGTCAACAAACAGGGATTAAGGCCAGACCCAGGCAAGATAGCTCACGTCCTCACGTACCCAGCCCCCCGCACTATTAAACAGCTTTGTAGATTTATGGGGTTAGCATCTTGGTACAGGCGATTTATTGCCGAGTTTGCCAAGGTGGCCGAGCCCCTGACCAGGCTGTTTAAGTTGGACGTAAAGTGGCATTGGGGAGGCGAACAGCAGGAAGCCTTCGATTGGTTGAAGGAAGCACTAACTTCCGTACCCATCTTGGCTTATCCTTCGTTTGGGGACACAGAGGAGAACCCCTGCAACCTTCAAACGGACGCCAGCGCCACTGGTCTGGGCATGGTGTTGACTCAGGTCCAGGATGGCCAGGAGAAAGTAATCGCTTTCGCGAGTCGCACCTTGTCCGCTGCCGAGTTCAATTATACAGTTACCGAGCGTGAGTGCCTCGCGGTCGTTTTCGGGATTAGGAAGTTCCGAGAGTACCTGGAGGGTTTCCGTTTTAAGGTGATCACGGACCACAGTAGTTGGAAGTGGTTTCGGAACTTGAAAAACCCTACCGATAGACTCGCAAGATGGTCCCTCGAACTTTTCGAGTACGACTTCGAGAGGGAAGCAAGGAAGCTGGCATCGTGTACCGGATGCCTTGCCCAGGATGTCCGAGGAAGACGAGATACCGATTTCGTCAGCTACAGCACAGGTCGACATCCGGTTTGAAGATTCAACTGATCTATGGTACAGCAAGCGACTGCAGTTAGTAGTGGAGGGACCTGTGTTGTTCTCTGATTGGAAGGTCGAAATCGGTAAGTTGTACCGGCATAGGCCGAATGAGATTACCGACCAGTTAATTCCAAGCCATGAGGCATGGAAGTTAGTGGTCCCAGAGAAGTTTAGGGCTAAGGTGTTGGAGGAGGCACATTCGAACCCACAATCCGGACATTTGGGAAGGGACAAGACATATGCGCGAGCGGCTCTTAGGTACTACTGGCCGGGAATGTATTCCGACGTTGCACATTTCGTTCAGAGATGTGATCCTTGCCAGATGTGTAAGGTGGAACAGGCCCGACTGGCCGGCGTGATGGGTCAGCGCGTCGTCGAACGGCCCTGGGCAGTGGTAGCCGCCGATGTGATGGGCCCCTTTCCCCGAAGTAATTCCGGTTATAAGTATATCCTAGTTTTTCAGGACCTCTTCACCAAATGGGTTGAAGTACTGCTAATCAGAACGGCTAACGGTCCTACCATCAAAAAGGCCTTCAAAGATTTCATCGTATCGCGTTGGGGGACTCCTGAGGTGACACACATGGATAATGGCACTGAGTTCGCCAATAGGCTCATGGAACAGATGTGCAAGACCATTTGAATCATCCACACCACGAACCCGGTTTATCAGCCACAGGCCAACCCTACCGAACGCGTCAACCGCATTTTGAAGACGATGATTGTAGCGTTCCTCCACAAGAAACATAAGGAGTGGGACGCCCACCTGCCTGAGTTCCGATTCGCATATAACACACCTTCCCACGGTACGCTGAAAGTCTCACCAGCTTTCCTAAACTTCGAACGTAACCCCCTTCCCTACCGGTCTTTGAGAAGTGATCTCGAGAGGGGATCTCAGCGCGCTAGTCCAGACCCCGAGAAATGGCTAGAACGCGTTAAGCGATTGGACCATCTTAGGGACCTGATGTGTCGAAATCTGGAGCGCGCATATGTATCGCAAGCAAGATACTACAACGAGAGTAAGCGTTCTCGTTCTTTTCAGGTGGGTGATCTTGTCTTGAAGCGTCAGCGCGTGCTATCTAAAAAGGAAGGCAGAATTGCAGCTAAATTATGTGAAAAATTTGACGGGCATTCTAAAATTAAGCGCAGGTTGTCTCCCGTCATGTACATTTTGATTACCGAGAAAGGGAAATACGCGGGTAAAGAACACATTCGGCACCTCAAGCCTTATGTACAGGATACGCCCCATGCGACCGATGTTGAGTAAGTAAATGTTAGTCATAGGTATTACTCCTTTTTGATTTCAGACTACCGAATTATCGAGCCCCAGAACTCAGGGAGGCAATCGCGCCTCAATTCGCGCCAGGTCGGCACCAGAAAGAGGAGCGGTGGCCAGTACCAGCACCGGCGCCGACACAGCCGGCACACCCGTGCCCATCAAAAGAAAGAGTCGCAGCAGGGAGATTAAGTGGACCCCCTGCAGGCGGGAGGGTTACCGCACACCCTCGCCCCCTCATCCACCTCCCAGCAACATTGCAATGTTGGCGGAACAGAGGTGGATGAAGGTGCTGGGGTACGAGAACCTCACCCAGAAGGGGTAGCTCAAGTTGGGTGCCCCCAAGCCAAGGGCTTACAGGGGGCCAAGCCACAAATTGTTGGGCTTGTGGCCAGGCTGGACACCTAAGGGGCCAGTGCGCGAACCCCCGGGCAGACAACGCCAATCTGTTTTGGGTGCGGCTTGCCGGGGGTGAAGAAACCCTCGTGCCCGAACTGCGGCCCGCTCTACGCCTCCGACAAGGTCTTGTTGGGGAGTGGCGCCGCAGGCCGGGCCAAGAGATCCTCGACAAGGGGGAGAAGTTGGTGGCGCAGCAGGCGCGAATCCACCAGGCCAGCCACGCTAACGGTCTCGCCGCGGCACGCCGCTAATCACCGGATCGCCCTACTTTATGCGTTCTATACTGTCATGCAACTCTGAAATTCAAATCACTTTTCCAAAAAGGAGGACATTTATTTTCCGTTTAACTTGAGCGGTATTAGAATTTTTTTTTAAATTTTTTTTATCAATGTGATTGGATTTATTTAATTTTGTTTCACAACACTGTGATTGAGCGTCAGAAGTTGCAAAATTGACTAGTTTTATACAATTATTTTTATAAATAACTGGCTGGCGGATCAAAAGGAATCGGGAAGCCTTGACGTGCGATAACCACTCGACGGATGTCTACTCTTTTCTAATTTATCCACGAAGGTATGGAAATAAAGCGACAAAAACTCAGGACAATTGAGTGGAAAATTATGGTCAAACTGAAAAGAACGAAATAAGGCCAACTTGTCAGTAAGCGTTAAAAGAGTATTTCTTAATTGAAGGAGGACTTTCTTTACGAAATTTTATACAGAATTAATAACTAGCGGTTTAAAATTTCTTCGCACCTACCACTCAGATTAAATTAAGTTAAAAACTGTATGAAAACTTGGATGTGAGAAACTTGCCAATAGAAATTTTTTCTTATTATTTGAAAGTGAGGTGACGATAATTTATGGATGGCGTGTGCCACCTGTGATGGCTTTTGGTAATTTGGGGACTTAGTGCCTGTTATGAGATGAATCGATGCGTCTTCGTGCGAATGTTTGGCTGTTCTACCTACGACCTAATTGTCCGTTAATGTATTATTATTAAATTTGTGATATTTAAGTTAACTCTCGCGAATCGTCGCACTTCCTAAAATTAAACTCAAGTTTCAAAAGACAGCTTAAAAAGCTTTGTAAGCAAATTCGCGGCCTTTCACAGAATACCGCTGCTTGTAAAATCGAGTCGAGTTACTCGCGTTTTAGTTTAGTTTAGTAGGATTACCGGTCTTCTCAGACTCACATAGTTTTTTTGAATTTTTATCCTTGGATCGAGAGCCTTTCATTTGGACAGTGTTAATACCTCAACCATGAAAGCCACGAGCCCGCCTAATCATAGTATCTTTGAGATAAATTTATTTACGTTTTGTAGGCTGCTCCGAATGGCAGTCTAAATTCAAGCGGGCTACATCGAATTCTTCAACCTCTTACTTAGCCTCACCTTAAATTAAGTTTTAAATGGATACGAGACCTGTCAGGCGAAGAAGACCCGCGTTCCAGCACCCTTTAAGGTAGTTTATTCACCAAAAATTCTTTTTATTATGTATCAGGTCCAAAACCATCCCGGGTCATCGGTACATCCTACACTTAGCCCAAAATCCCCTAGCCACCCACGCTTCGCAAAATTACCCTGTCCCGCCTCCTATTTAGTCTTATTATTTTGTTTAAAAAATTTTTTTGGTTATGGCTTATAATTTTGCGGCTTATGATTTTGCTAACCATTATTATTTTCCTTTTTTTGCTTATGATTTCGCTAATTTTTTTTTAGCTTATGATTTGGCTAAAGTAATGTTATTATTTTCTTTCCTTTTGTTGTTTTGGCTGTGGCTTATGATTTTTTTTGCTTATTTGGCGATACCAACGGCGATACCACGCTGAAAACACCAGTTCCCGTTAGATCACTGAAGTTATGCAGTGTTGGGCGCGGTTAGTTAGCGTCGTGGGTGTGGTGGACCCACACTGGTAGTATTTATCCACCTAGAAACACTACCCGAATCGGGTAGTGACGCAATGAACTTTCGAGTTCGAAATGCTAATCAATTTTTTTTATTTTTTTTCATTTGGCTATTTAAGAATTAATCATTGCAATTAATCATGCGAGGCTCTCGCTCCTGTGGGAGACCGTAAGGGTCGTCGTCGCTTTCCGAGTTATCGAGGGACAACCTCGGGCTCCCGTTTAAGCAGGGGGTGTTGCGACAGGGTAAATATTGACTTACCTGTCACTTCAATTTGAGTTACTGAATCGGGGGTTCAGAAACAGATTTTTCTTATTATTACCTTTCTTTCCACGACCAAGAGCGAAAGTCCACGGCCAAGAGCGTTCTTCAAGAATTGTTACCTTACGAAATTTGTATATTAACCCCGAGAAAATTGTATGTTTCCATGTGACGCAACCTCAATCTGTCATATTGAGCCCAACAACAACAACACCATGGTAGTCAGAGGGCGGTCGTCGAATCAGAAGTCAACAATACCTACTAATGCACCCTGGATAAAGCACCTATCGCTAACCGTATTCCAGGCGTCCCACGTTCCCATGGTAACCAGCTTTAATCTAAGATGGCGGAACACGAACGCTCCGTACAATTAGCACTGTATCTGGTCGTCATCCCCACTGGTCCTTCAGCGCCATGTCAGCGAGGCGTTACGTTACAAGAATATCGCAACAATTACCACGAAAGCCAAGGGTCGGTAGAGGCAGCAGAGGTTTCCTTGGAATTAGTGAACGCACCCTGAGTCAAGGATCCGCTACCAATCAGGGCCTTACCATTCTACGCCACCATCTTCACGATCGCAGCACAAAACGGCGGGCCTCGAATATTCAGTGGTGGTCTCGTTTCTGATCACCATCTTCCACTATGCAGCGGTATATGCCTCGACATCCGATGTACAATCCACCATACACGATACCAGCTAACGACTCTATGACAACCAGGGCTGAGCCGCCACGTCAGAGGATTACCAAGATTCTGGTACGCCGGAAGGGTTACATAGGTGACGCCATCTTGAGGGAGTTTACGACTTCTGACCGGAAATTTGATAAGAGCAGTTTCAACGGTCATTGGCTGGGCTATCAATTGGACTTCGACTTCGAAATTCGACCGCGCTGCGAAAGACTACAGAGCAACGCGCGTGGAAAACTGTAAATCCGGTAACTTATGAAGATTGTTAACTAGAATTTAGTTAGGGCTAGGTCTCCATGGAACCTATCATATAGCATAAAAGTATTCAAGTACCTATGAAACGTTTCATGAAACAAAAAGTTCGGAATGCGCGAAAGGTCTCATTTAAGCTTATGCGCATGCGCGCTTGCGTCTGGTCGAGGTTAGGTTATTGGCGCGTCACACCATAATTATGATAAATCCACCAGCTTAGGTCCGCGTAAATTTTGTTATCTTGCCTCATGCGATGTTCATGATTCTTGCCTGATTCGATTTTCCGCCAAACTGGGGACGGAAACTTTCCAAGATTCTTGAAACCCTCCCATGTTGAAGTTTCATGAATCTTGGCATCTACGCTGTTAGTAAGTAAGTTGTTTTCTAAGAATTGTACATTAACTAGATCATAGCGCACGTTCCGCGCGCGTGGTATCATGATTTTTTTTGGCGCTAATTTTGTAATGCTATACCTATTGCAGGAGCTTTTGTGTAAATTTTTATGATTTGATATAAATTTTGCAATTTATATGAAATAACTTTGTTTATACATTCAAACATTTTGCTACATGTAAAACATCGCATGAAATTTTTCGTGCAATGCCCCATATTTATATTTTACGAATGTGACAATAGTCCAATATATATATTTAATGTAATTAACGTACATAACGTAAATAACGTTAACTGTATATTGATACAGGCATATCAAATCATGTATACAAAATTTTAGTAACATTTTATGTACCTTTTTTGTAAATTTTAATACGTTTGCTAGGGCTAAGTAAAATATAGTCATAGTATTGAATATAGTCATGTTATTAACTTCTGAATTATTATATCAATGGTATGTATACATCATAATATTCACATTTCTTAATTTTGGAATAATTCTGTGTAGACAAAGTTTTTCAATTTCTTATCTTCACGTCCTCAAATATACACTTTCACATCATTCCATGAACGAACCCGTGATAAGGCTACATAAAGTTGTCCATGATTGAAAACGTCCTTGCGTAAATCTAACTCAATTCTTTCGAAGGTTTGTCCTTGAGACTTATTTATTGTCATAGCAAATGCAAGTCTCACCGGAATTTTTCTTCTTTAGAATGATACGGGATAAACATTGTCACATGTTAGAGAAATGCAGTTTATAAATACAATACATCCAGATTGATCACCTGTTAATATTTCACATTTAAGTAAGCACTCATATCACGCACCAAAAGACGAGTTCCGTTGCATAAACCCTCACTTATATTCAAATTTCTTACGAGCATCAGCACACAATTTTTTCGTATACGCAATTCGTGAGGTGATAAAGATGGAGGCGACAAACTGTTCAGATACTCTGGTAAAAGAGATTCTCCCATATCAACGTTATCATCGTCGATCTAAGAGCTGCACAACACGATTATTTATTTCTGTGACATCAACATTTCGTGCAGATAAAATTGCACGTTCTGCAATTTTCGAGAAATTTTTCTGTTCAATCAAATTTCCATAAGTTTGTACAACAATATCATCATCGTCTGGAGCCATACAACATTTTGGTAACTGAACTAATTCGTCACGATCATTCAGAGTTCCGTTTCCTATATCCAGAACAAACTTTGTAAATTCCTGTTCCTCTTCCTTAGCCCTCATATTTTTTTTCAATGCGTATTGCTTGAAATTTTTCCATGATGGACAACATTTCATTGATAAGTTCACTATTTCACTTCGAGTTCCACCTTGCTTAATGGGAAGTAACTGGCGAAAATCACCAACCATTATTTTAATTTTTCCTCCAAATGGCAGATCATTTTCCATCATGGATTGCAAAGTTCTATTGATCACTTCCAGTGCATAACGTGGTGCTACTGGTGCTTGATCCCAAATGAAAATATCAACATTTTTTAAATACTGTCCTTCTTTGGATTGCGCTGTAATGTTCGAGGATGAATCGCCAAAAAGAGGAACAGGCAGACCAAATGTTTTATGAATGAGATCTCATTCCCTTCTTTTATTTTTCTGAATAAAAAAAATTCGAATTAACCAAAAACTTGTGGAGATTTGGCCGTTGCGTTTTTTTTATGAACCACCCCTGTGATTCCTTGCTCTTCTAGCTTTCTATCTTCTAGACTTTCAGGTTTCATATAAAACTTTGTATTTTGGGTTTTCTTCGAAAAATGTTGCCGGGTCACCAATCATCTTTTTTTTTCAGCTCGCTCAAGGGTCCTGGCTGGCGCCCAGACCTATGGTACAATAAACCATATACGTATACCCATGTATATACGTATACGGATACGTATATACATGTGTATACGCTACGGATCCAACCGCCATTGACAGCTGGAATAAACCATCCCTTGCAACAGCTGTAAAGATCTTATACAGTGTGTTCAAACAAGTTGAAGGCCTGTGATTCTCTGGGTTGGACAAAGTTGCCTTTTTCCGGCAGGAGTATAGTGCGTTAGGTTCTTGGGCGAACTTCCGAACCCTTTCCGTGAACGGTCTACCAGATGTTATGTAGTCAATCACACATTGAACGCGGGACGCATTCTGTCTTGCCCATCCAATCTTCTTGTTCAGTTGATGCAAGCGTCTTTTGGTATTTTGATCCATCATCGGTTTTAAACTCCGATTTGAATCAGCCAAAGCTCTCGCAGTACCATAAACTAAGCAATTGATGGTCCAAAGTTCGGACTCTTGCGAGATATCTCCACGAAGGGAGGCATCCATTTCAGCCAGATCTTGAGGATTAGGAGGAACTTGCATGTTAATGTTCCTCCCTGTACAGAAATTGCTATCATCTCTCAGAAGGTGACTGCCTTTTGCGATTTGTCTTAATGTCGCTTCCTCATCTTCGGACGCAGCCTGATCAACCAGCGGTTCGGAAAGCGCTCGGCGTACATATCCATTTTTCCGGAGGTTGTCGGCCTGATTTCGCAAAAACTGATGCGAAACGTGCTGGAACTCTGGGTGTTTCTGGCACCACAGAGTGTGCATACGCGCCATAAATGCTCCGCGAACAGGGATAATGCAGGCATCGTAGCATTCTAGCACGTCATCCCTGAGTTGATCCGTCCAGTCAATGTGGGCGTTTCGCCGGTTCTTCGTCGTGTTTCCATCTGAGTTATTTTCAGCACCCCGAACTCTAGGATATAGTTAAAAGTTTGTCATAAGAACAACCGCAGGATTTCAGCGGGAGCGGGTGCTAATTTGAGAAACTGCACCCGCTGCCAGCGAAATCGCGGTAAAATTTCAGCCGTAACTTCGTCTAAGGACCATGAGATAGGCAGTTACAGTCCGCGACGAATTCAATACGATGATCCAGAAAAAGCCTCGTGCACTCTGAGGACACGGAGCGACCCGAAGACGACCGCCTTCTTAATTTTCTCCGCAAGTGTCTCATCATTTTTTTGGCACGTAGGGATGCTTTTCAGGCTATTAACTAGTGAAACCTTGGCACCCCCAAGAGCTCCGTTGATCAAGACGATTAGCTTAACTGAATATTTCAGTTATAACCGTCGCAACTCCCTTATAAGTTCTATAAGGTGCCGAAAATTCGATAACGAACATGGTTCGCTTCTCGAAGTCAAGGAGAACTATGTCAGGCCTTGAGTGCGCCACAGAAACAACTTTCAAGAATATGAAGTTCCAGTATATGCGGCATTTTTCATATTCGTTAATTGGCTCTATTTCTCTAGGAGCGTTCAGCGGATCGGTATTTTGGCTAATACCGTAAGAGTGACATAAATGGTAATAAAGCACTCTTAGTGCCGCATTGTACCTTTGGATGTTCCCACATGAGTTGGACAACTAGATAGCATGTGTCCTAGATTCTCGGGGTGTGCATGACACGCTCTGCAGCTATCATCGGGAATGTCTGGGCTCAAAATTTGGCGACGGTATATTAGAGTGAAAATGACACCGTCTTGACATGCCAAAATGAAGCCCTCCCTGTCTTACTTCAATCTGGGTGATCTAAGGAAAGCAAACGTTAGCTCATACGACATCAACTGATCTCCCACATTTCTGTGGAAGATGCCGTGTATCCTCTTGTCAAGGAGCTGTTCGCAGAAGTTTTTTACCTGTGCTTTCTTAATCCAGGCCTTCAGGAGTGAGTACTTAAGATGGAGAAGATTTGATGCATTTTGCTCACCCCTGATACTTAAGTCAAGGCCGAGTGTTTCAGCAGCCTCCTCCGCTGCTTTGTACCGAAACGCCCCTTTCACCACTTCTTCCTGTTTTCTGAGGTCCATCAAGCTAGCACCTCCACAATCGAAATTCCCAAATTTTTTGGCATCAGAATTTTGGGCTTTTTTTGGGCTTTTTTTGGGCTGTATTGCCGATTTTTGGGCTGCACTACTTTTTTTGAAAATTCAAATTTTGTGTGGAGGTGCTGGCTTCAATCAAGCCAGCACCTCCACTGCATAAAAATTTGAAAAAATTAAAAATCAAAGACGACAAAATTTTGGGCTTTTTTTGGGCTCTTGAACCCGCCAAAAACAAATTTCCAAAAACAACCCCTAGCGGAAATAAGACAACCCCCTCTATAAAAAACAAACTAGGAAGAAATAAAATGCACCAAATTTCGGGCTTATTTTGGGCTCTCGAATTCACAAAAAAAAATTCAAAAAACCACCCCCTACGAGCAAAAAACAACCCCTTTGTCAAAAATTACATCTGAAAAAAAATAAAGTGTGTCATGATTTTTGTCTTATATTGGGCTCTCGAAGGAACCGAACAAAATTTTCAAAACCCACCCCCAAGTACACAAAACATCCCCTAAATCAAAAATCAAACATGGAAAAAACGAAAAAAAGCTGTGTTGAGCTTTTGAGAAGCCCAAAAATCAGAGACTATATTCACACTGAGAAATTCTAACGAAGATCATTTTTTGAAAGTCATATCTGCGTGGGGTGAAGGGGTTGATTTTGAACGTGAAGGGTTGGAGCCCAAAAATCGGTGTTGATATTTTTGAGGAGCCCAAAAATCAGAGAATCTATTCACACTGTGAAATTCTGCAAAAGATAATTTTTTGAGAAAGTCATATCTGCTTGGTTCCAAGGGGGTTGATTTTCACGCTAAGGGTTGGAGCCCAAAAATCAGTGTTGGTATTTTCCAAGAGCCCAAAAATCAGAGACTCTATTCACACTGTGAAATTCTGAAAAAGATCATTTTTTGAGAAAGTCATATCTGCTGGGTGCCAAGGGGGTTGATTGTCACGCTAAGGGTTGGCCCAAAAATCGGTGTTGGTATTTTTTAGAAGCCCAAAAATCAGAGACACTCTTCACACTGTGAAATTCTAAAAAAGATCATTTTTTGAGAAAGTCATGTCTGGTGGGTGCCAAGGGGGTTGATTTTCACGCTACGGATTGCAGCCCAAAAATCAGTGTTGGTATTTTTGAGGAGCCCAAAAATCAGAGACTCTATTCACACTCTGCAATTCTAAAAAAAGATCATTCTTTGAGAAAGTCATATCTGCTGGGTGCCAAGGGGGTTGATTTTCAAACGAAGGGTTGAAGCCCGAAAATCAGTGTTGGTATTTTTGAGGAGCCCAAAAATCAGAGAATCTATTCACACTGTGAAATTCTGAAAAAGATCATTTTTTGAGAAAGTCATATTTTTGGGCTCCTCAAAAATATCAACACCGATTTTTGGGCTCCAACCCTTAGCGTGAAAATCAACCCCCTTGGCACCCAGCAGATATGACTTTCTCAAAAAATGATCTTTTTTTAGGATTGCAGAGTGTGAATAGAGTCTCTGATTTTTGGGCTCTTCAAAAATACCGACACTGATTTTTGGGCTCCAACCTTTAGCGTGAAAATCAACCCCCTTGGCACCCAGGAGATATGACTTTCTCAAAAAATGATGTTCTTTTGAATTTCACAGTGCGAATATAGTCTCTGATTTTTGGGCTCCTAAAAAATACCAACACTGATTTTTGGGCTCCAACCCTTAGCGTGAAAATCAACCCCCTTGGCACCCAGCAGATATGACTTTCTCAAAAAATGATCTTTTTTTAGAATTGCAGAGTGTGAATAGAGTCTCTGATTTTTGGGCTCTTCAAAAAAACCAACACTGATTTTTGGGCTCCAACCTTTAGCGTGAAAATCAACCCCCTTGGCACCCAGCAGATATGACTTTCTCAAAAAATGATGTTCTTTAGAATTTCACAGTGTGCAGAGAGTCGCTGATTTTTGGGCTCCTCAAAAATACCAACACTGATTTTTGGGCTCCAACCCTTAGCGTGAAAATCAACCCCCTTGTCACCCAGCAGATATGACTTTCTCAAAAAATGATGTACTTTAGAATTTCACAGTGTGCAGAGAGTCGCTGATTTTTGGGCTCCTCAAAAATACCAACACTGATTTTTGGGCTCCAACCCTTAGCGTGAAAATCAACCCCCTTGGCACCCAGCAGATATGACTTTCTCAAAAAA
>CAKNXH010056900.1:0-15937 GCA_932178445.1 Andricus quercusramuli
ATTTTTTCTAAGCCAAAGGCGTAGACTTGTCGCTCTTGCAAGGAGCTTTCGCATCTCCAGCGCAACGAGCCCGAGCGACAAGGCTACGCCTTTGGCTTAGAAAAAATTTGGGATGGTTTATGGGGGCCACATGCGGCCACCGTAAAATCGTCCTTTATAACAGCAATAAGGATCCATTACATTTTAACCAAAAAAATGGACTTTAATAATAAACAAAGTATAAGTAGTACAAATATTTTTAAAAAGCCATTTAATTTTTCAATTTTTATGAAAATTATTCAGCTTTCTTACAAGTCTCTACGACTATTAGAACCTGAAAACGAGACTTCGTTCATTATTGTTTATAGCACCAAGAGTTATTATTGGTTTTTAAACTAGCTAACGCTAATTTTTTAATGAGGGTTTACATTATCTATGTACACATTTCCAGAAGATTTTATTGGAAATTACTAAAGGTACAGCACGTCAAAGTATGTACATTCTAAAATGCGCAATAAATTGTTAAATATAAACATTAGAATAAATTTTTTTAATGAAATTGGAAGTAAACCCAAAAAGGAGTATCTTTTATCTCTTGAAATTTCTTGATAAAATTGTTTCCTGCAAAGAAAACCAGCTTTCTATTTTGGCTCTGAATTTTTGTATTTCTTTAATCGACGTTTTCTCGAAATTGATCACTTTTATCAAAAAAAATTCACTTAGAAAAAAAGGCTCCTCTGAGAGTACTCCAACTTTTGTAAGAAGCTTTTTGCTGTGCAATCTATATTTTAAACAAAATAAGCACAATTTTAATTTTCCGCATTTTTCCACGTAATTGTTAATTTTCTATGTTAACAATTGATTGAATCAAAAAACGATAGAGGAAGTTTCCCTTCGTAAATTGGTTTTCTAGCCGACCATGTATTTGAACTTTCGAAAAACCTCAAATTGCAATATGATTATTGCATTCATTAAAAAATAATTACATCGCGAATATCTCGAAACCTCCCCATTTTTCGGGGGGGGGGGGGCACCCAACTTTTTCGTAATCAGCACAACATTTTACATAATATTCAGTAAAAAAAATCCTGCGGAACTAGAACGGCACACAGGATTACACCCAGCTCCTAGAGTATATCTCCTTTATCGAGATTGAGAACTTATTTTGGTCATACGTTCAATATATATGTTTATTTAATTACATATTAAGAAAATCGACGATTCGACGCCTCTTCTT
Source organism: Andricus quercusramuli (assembly GCA_932178445.1). NCBI lineage: Eukaryota > Metazoa > Arthropoda > Insecta > Hymenoptera > Cynipidae > Andricus > Andricus quercusramuli. The sequence goes on from CAKNXH010056900.1 coordinate 1,217, forward strand.
TCTGTTTAAAGAGGACGACTACATAAGTTTTAAAAAAAAATGTAAAAAACAACAAAATTTTCAACAGTTTTGATTGATAACCGTTTTGTTTGTGTTTTCAATGTCATCGAGCGATTTGTTTCAGACAATTTTTTAATAATATTATCATCTTGAGGAAGACCCAAAGACGAGTCGAAACGTCGATTTTCTTAAGATGTAATTATATAAACATATATATATATTGAACGTATGACCAAAATAATTTCTCAATCTCGATAACGGAGAATGATAATTGGTACTTGTACAGGGCAATCTTAACAAGATATAATAATGAGATACAAAATGCCGCAAGGGACTCATGGCGGCCCACGAGTCATACCAATCAGGAGGAATAACTTTTAGAGCGGGAATGGAAGATCGGAGAGTATATGAACGTTTATTTTTCGGCCTACTGGCCTTGAAAAATTGACTTGCTTACACCTCCATGTTCACAGAATTTTCTTAAAATTAATCCTTACATTCCAACATTCATGCAGTTCTTAATTCCATGACCGCTCGCATGTCCCTACTTTTTCGCCTTGCCTCGCACTGCGAAACTCTGCAAACAGTGAAGTTATATCTACTTCCTCTCCTCTTTACAAATTTCCCTTCTCCAGTCCTCTTTCTCCTTCCTTCTCTTCTTCTTCATCATACCCAACTCCCCCTTCTTCCATGCTACCGCCCTTTCGTTTCCCCTTTCTTGCATCAATGGCTCCATGCTTATCCCTCTTCCTGCCACCCTCTTCTAGTTCTCACACATTCTGTTCCCCCTAGGAAGCCAAAACCTATTAAAACCTCCATGCAGCCACATTTCATCCTCGTTATAAGCTCCTGACTTCCTTTCTCTCATTTCTCACCCAAATGTTGCACTTTCTCCCTTGGTATAATCCATTGGTAGTTCCCATTAAACATTGACCCTCTTATTCTCTTCTCCCCTGTCGCCTTCTCTCTCTCAATGTCGTTCTTCTTGACCACCTCATACACCTTCCTCATCTCCTCGTGCATCCTTCTCACTACATCCACTTGCAGCCAATTCCTTATAAAATACCTTTCTTTCCCAACCCCCATATCTTCCTCATCACCACATTTGTCCTCCTAACTCTCTCAGTATAATATTCAGAATTCGTCAGAGGATAAGAATCAATCATAAATTTTGAGGGTGAATGACTTTAAGCCACTCTTATGGGTCCCTAAAGAAACCCCATAAGGAATAAATTTCAATTTTACGTAATATCGCGGTTAATAACGCTTTCTGAAAGTTCTATTCATTAATAATAATTAATCGGTGATTTAGGAATAAAAATTCATCTGTTAACTAATTTTAAATTGTGTAAACATTTGTTTCTTCAGGTAAGTCGCGAAATGAACGTATTTTCTAACCGTTATGAGTTCTTTAATCAATTATAAAAATGACAGTGACAATGATTTGGTGAAATAAAATGTTTCTCCTGATTTTTTTAGGTAAACTATATACATGAACAAACACGTATTTAAATAATTTTAAAATTATTTGAACAAATTATTTTATTGTTATTATTGATTAAAAAACTCATAACGTCTATAAAATACTTCATTTCGCTGGTTACCTGAACAAAACAAATTAAAATTGTTCAAACAATTTAAAATTAGTTCAAACATGACTGGGTGATCTTACGTTACCAATTAATGATTATGTATAAAAAAAAAACTTTCAAAGAGCATTAATAAACCGCAGTTTACGTAAAATTCAAAATTTTCACTAATGGGATTTTTCTTCGGTGACCCATAAGAGTGGCTTCCAGATTCTCCTATATCTCTTTCACCGACTCCCCTTTAAAGCGTTGCTAACCGCAGAGGCGTATATAAAGATCCCTTCCCGTCTACTTCACTACTAGCACTCTCGCTGACCCCTTCCAGCTCTCTCACGCCCTGCTCTTCCGCCCGAAACGGGGACTTCTCCATACAACATCTACGAGAACCACCCTTGTACCTCTCGAAAGCCCAAACTCCTGTCCACAAATTTACCTAACTCTTTAACCCTTATTCTCCTCCTGGGCTTCCACCCACTCCACTTACACCTTCAACACAAATTCCGTAAATCTCACCACCTGTTATCGAACACGTTCTCACTGCCATCTCCAGCATGCAAGTCCAAGATTGGAAAGTAGCCAGTGGTATTGTCCTAACGTGGTATTATCCTATCCAGTGGTATTATCCTAACGAAAAAACCTCTCCATTGAAATCAATTTGCCTATCAAAAAAGCAGATTTACCGTATACTTTCTCTATGCATTTATCTCCCGGATTAATAATAAGATGCGGAAAGGTGAAGTAGCGATTGCAGCATTTTTAGACGTAGAGGGAGTATATCTATGACTTGATGCGTGTTTTAAACGAATCAGGTTTTTACACCCAAGTCTATGTAGATGACCTGGCATTCATGGAAACAGGGAAGCATCAGGGCATCTTAGTGGAACTCATGCAGTCAGCACTCAGCATAGTAGCGCAATGGTGCAGAGGCCGCTTGTCCGTTAACTCGGACAAGACCGAACTCATGCATTTTACCAGGAGGAGAAAGCTTCCTGAACTTAGAAATCTTATGTTGTATGGTAGGGAAGTAGAATTTTCAAAAGCAGCAAAGTATTTAAGAGTAATTAATATGATTTAATCTAAATTAACCGGGGAGCGATAGGGAAAACCGAGGGCCTAACACCCAGGATTACTTACTGCCTTCAAAGGGTTTTCTGATTGGCGACCACTAGTGCTCTGAAAATAACACAAGCAGCAGCTCTTGAGATCATTCTCGAAATCCCGCCGTTGCACCTTTTCGTAAGGAAGATTGCGGCAGCGGAAATCTATGGACTCCTAGTGATCAGTAAGCCCATACTATGCGAGGATAATATTTCCGCTATGCAAACTGGTGTTGACTAAATTATACTTCATGAAACCTTTTAAGGTCATCTTCCCTAAAAGGGAGGAATGGCATGATGTAGGAAGAAGGGACAAATTATTTACACCAGGAGGTCTTATCTGGTACACAGACGGCTCTAAAGACTCCTTGGGAGAAGAGGCTGGAATCTATAGAAAGAATTCCAGGGCTCAGATAAGAACAGCACTGACCACATTCACTACAGTTTTCCAGGCCGAAATGATGGCTATCAAAGCTTGCCTGGAGGAAACTCGTAAGCTCTCCCGTGTATTAATAATAATTATTCTTATAATAACATGGTAGCTCTAAGAAAGCATCCACAGGCGACTGTTGTCACCTCCAACACTCATGGCCGCTGTGTAAAGATAACAGCGGTAAAGACAAACTGCAAACTGCACCATGCTCCTAATTTTGTACCTAAAACATCATCGCAAATGATTTCAAACATCGTATTAAAATCACTCATCACATCATCATCTCATCAGTCACTTGACTTAGTCCGTGGCTATGACGAAAAACCGGGTTCACCCGAGATGTCCCATTCTATTGCTCGAAGCTCATGCAGAAGGTACTTTAACCCCTTCAGCATAACCTAATTCTCCTCTCTTTGGACGATATTATCATTCTTGGTACATGTTGGGAAGACCAGGAAGAAAGACTTATGTTAGAGGCCCTAAAGACTCTGAAGACCTTAAGCGAAACGCGTGAAAGGAGAAACTCTGAACTGTGAATTGCATGAAGGTATCCTCTGTAAACGAGTGGGTCAGATTTGAAGATATGTCATACGACATTCACTATGCAAGAGTCTGACCATTCGCTATTACCATGTGGAAGGTCACTTTTGCTTGGAAAGAACTGTAAAGATACATTATTACTACTTTCCAAGTTTGAGCCGGTACGTCCGCCAATAGATAAGGTCTTGTATACAAGGTCTATTTACCAATACAGTCGCAGATCGAGAGCCCGCTGAATTACACTCGATACCTCCAGGTAAGAGACGGACTTGCATGTTGGTGGCGGAAGTGAGAACGTGGGTAGTGTCAAGTGGTGAGAGGATTTACGGAACTTGTGTGGCAGGTGTGAGTGGAGTGTGAGGGTGGAAGCCGAGGAGGTGAGTAGGGTTGTGTGGGGTGAATTGGGGAGAGAAAAAGTAATCTTGAGCGTAGGGGTAAGGTGGGATTTAAGTAAATTGGGAAAGTGAGGTTAAGTTAGCAAGGAATCGGGGGAATTTGTGGTCAGGAGTATTGGACCTTCGAGGGACAAGTGTGGTGCTCGAAAATTTGTGGGGGTGTTAAGTGAGAGAAAGGGGTGTCTGCAAGGGCTGCGAGAAATTTAAAAAAAGGAAAAAAGGGAAATATAGGGAGAATTTGGCGGCAATAGAGACAGCATTCTGCAGAGACATCTGGCGGTTGAGAAGGGTACTGCATGGAGTGGTCTGAGCTACCGGCGGCAGAGCGGGAGGTGGGTAGTGAGGGTACGCGTAGTGAAGTTGACGGGGAGGAAATTTTCTACGTGCCACGACGGCCAACAGCCCGTGGCTCGGGGTCTAGTGGCGCGTCAGGGAGAGGGAGAGAGCGGGACGGTGAGAACGAAGGAAGAGAGAAGGTGAGGGAGAGAACTTCGAGCGCAAGTGACGGGGAGGATCTCTTGAAGAGGAAAAGAGACAGCCAAGAGAGCCCGGACAAAAGCGTGGTAGAGAGCCCGTTTAAAAAAATCGGGAGAACTAGGAGGACACCCCCCCGCAAAATGGAGGGAAATGTGGAGAAGGAGGCGCTCGGTATGCTGATAGGCGAGATCAGGGGGTTGAGGGAGGAATTAAGAATTAGAGATGAGAAATGGGAAAAGGAGATGAAAGAGATGAGGGAGAGAGTAGAGGGGTTAGAGAGGGAAAGGATGGAAAAAAATGCTAAAATGAAGCAGATGGAAGAGGAAAATAGGGTGTGGAAGGAAAGGACGGAAAAAAGGCTTGAGAAGATGGAGGGCAGGACGCAAATGGAAGTAGGAGGCGGAGGTGGGGGGAGCGAGAATAAAGGTATTTGGGAGAGGGTAGAAAAGATGATAGAAGAGAAAGTGAGAGAGCGTAGAAGTGAGAATGAAGAGAGGGCAGATAGGGAAAGGTTAAGGGCAATAGAGCTGAGAATGGAGAGAAAAGAGAAGGCAGACAGGAGGAATAATATTGTGGTAAAAGGGTTGAAGCTAAAGCGCGGGGAAGAAAGAGAGGGCGTGGAAGCGCTGCTACAGAGCATAGGGTGGGTTAAAGGCAGGGTAGGGAAAGTTAAGTTGGAGGGGAGAAAAGACAAGGAAGTGGCGGTTGTGGAGATGGAGAGCTGGGAAGAAAAGTTGGGGGTAATGCGAAATAAAAATAGGATAAAGGATAAGGCAGTTTTCATCGATCACGATTTAACGAGAAAGGAAAGGGATGTGCAGAGAATGCTGAACGACAGGGCTAGAAGGGAGAGGAGTGAAGGGAGATCGGCGAAGGTAGGATATCGGAAAATAAAAATAGACGAGAAAATGTGGGTGTGGGATGAGGAGAAAGATGTGTTGAAGGAAGTGCAGGGGAATTTGTTTCGTAGGCAGTAGGGGGGTGGGAGTAAGGCAGGGTAGAGGAGTAGTGAAGGTGCTGTATTGGAATGTAGCAGGGGCAAAGAAGAAGGACGAGGAGTTCTGGCGTTATATCCAGGAATTCGACGTTGTGGGACTGGTAAAGACATGGGTAGAAAGAAAGGAATGGGATAGGATAGAGCCAAAGCTGCCAAGGGGGTATAGGTGGAGACTTCAGGAGGCGGTCAGAGTGAAGAAGAAAGGAAGGGCCAGTGGGGGAATTATAACCGGGGTTAGAGATGGTTTAGAGGAAAAAGTTCATGGAGAGGAAGAGGGGGAGGGAGTGCAAATGAGGGAAATAAAAATAGGAGGCATAACCTGTAAGTTTGTTACAGTGTACAATAAGGAGGGGAAGGAAAGAATTAAAGAAAGGGTGGAGGACCTGCTGGGCGAAAGAGAGGAGAGTATGGTGATAGTGGGTGGGGATTTTAATGCGAGGATGGGGAGCGAAGGGGGACTTTACACGGAAGGGGAGGGCTTCGAGAGGAAATCGAAGGATATGATAATAAATAAGGAGGGGGAGATTCTAAGGGACTGGATAGAGGATAGAGGCTGGGCGGTGGCGAATGGTATGGAAACAGGGGACGAAGAAGGAGAATACGCATATGTAAGTAAGGTGGGGTTATCGGTGATAGATCATGTGGTTATGAATATGCAAGGATGGGAGGAGACGGAAAAATTCGCAGTAGAGGGGAGGGTGTAATCAGACCATCAGCCATTGAGTCTATGGATAAGAGGCGAGGGTGGCGGAAGACAAGGCAGGGAAGAAGTCTCGATAGGGGAGAGGGTGACCTGGACGAGGGAGGCGGTGGAGAAGTATCAAGAGGAGTTAGGAAAGGTACGCTTTGGAGGGGAGTCGGTGGAAGAGATATGGGAGGATCTGAAAGAGAAGGTGAAAGGGTGTGTGCAAAAGAAGGTATTTAGAAAGAAGAAGAAACGAATGGTGAAGCCGTGGTGGGATAGGGAATGTAATAAGATGAAAAGGAAGGTGAAGAGGAAGTACAAGAAGTGGAAAGAGGGTAATGCGAGGAGGGAGGAGTACGTAGAAATGAGGAAGGGGTTTAGAGTGATGTGTAAGAAGAAAGAACAGGAAAAGGAGAAAGAGCTGGAAGAGGAGTTAGCAAATGTTAAGACAGAGGGGGACGTTTGGAAGATAATAAATAGGTTTAAGAAGCGGAGGTTGGGGGGCAGCGAGAAGATAGGAAGTGAGGAATGGCGGGAATTTTTTAAAGAATCATTCCAGGGCTCAGATTGAAGGAAGACGGAGGGGGGAAGTAGAAGAACGGGGGAGGCAGAGATGGAGGAGTTGAATGACGAAGAGATAGAGAAGCAGATAAGGAACTTGAAAAGGTCAAAAGCAGCAGGGTTGGATGGGGTGGAGAACGAAGCATGGCTGTTTAGTACACAAGAGGTTAGGGAGAGACTGAAGGAGGTAGTGAAGAAAGTATGGAGGGGCGAGGGATTCCCAGGAGGGTGGAGAGAAGGGTTAATAGTGCCACTGCATAAGAAAGGAGATAGAGATAGGCAGGAAAATTATAGAGGGATCACGCTAATGAATAAGGCGTATAAAGTATACGCGATGGTGGTGGCAGAGAGACTGCGGAAGGATGTTGAGGGGAAAGGAATATTGCCGGAGACGCTGGCGGTATTTAGGGCTGGTAGGAGTACTATCGACAATATCTACGTTCTGCAGCACGTGGTGGATAGAGAATTAGCGAAGAAGGGGAAGAGAGTGTACGCGTTTTTTGTGGATCTCAAAGGCGCGTTTCCGTCGGTGGATAGGGGGAGGTTGTGGGAGGCGATGGAGGATAGGGGAGTGGAGAGAGGCCTGATTAAGAGGGTGAGGGAGATATATGAAGAGACCAACGACAAGGTAAGAGAAGGAGAGGAGATTTCGGAGGGATTCTGGATGGATAGGATTTTAAGGCAAGGGTGTCCACTTAGTCCAACGCTTTTTGCGATTTTAATTGCGGATATGGAAAGTAAGCTGGAGGCTGGGGTGGTAGGAGGAGTCAGGATAGGAGGGGTTATAATTTGGTCACTAGCGTATGCAGATGACATAGTGTTGCTGGCAAATAGCGAGGAGGCCTTAAAGGAGATGATGAAGAGGTTGAGAAGATACCTGGATAAGAAGGGGTTAGAGTTGAGTGCGGAAAAGTCCAAGGTTATGGTGTTCAGAAAAGGAGGGGGAAGGGATAAGGGAGCAGAGTGGAAGTGGAAGAGAAAGGAGGTGCAGGAGGTGAAAGAGTTTGTGTACTTGGGCTTCGTGTTTCGGAGGAATGGGGGAGTGGATGGTCACATAAAAGAGAGAGTGAAGAGAGCAAATGTGGTGATGAGGCAGGTGTGGGGGTTGGGAAAGAAGCTATTCGCAGATGATTTTGGACGGAGAATGAAGCTGTTTGATTCGCTAGTGATGAGTGTGCTATTGTATGGAGTGGAGGTGTGGGGGTGGAAGAAAAGTGAAGAGGTAAATAGAACGCAGGAGAGGTATGTAAAGTGGACCCTGGGGTTGGCACGGAACACGCCTAAGTATATTGTCAGGAGGGAGACGGGGAGAACGAGTGTAGGGATTCTAGCAGGGAGCAGGGCGTGTAAATATGAGGAGAAATTTTTGGAAGAGGGGGGAAGTAGGCTGGTTAGGGAGTGTTGGTGGGAGAAGGACAACAGAAGAGGGGGTGGGAAGATGGAGGCTGAGAGGGAAAGGTATTTTAGAATGAATGGACTGCAGATGGATGAAGTAAGAAGGATGCACAAGGAAGGAAGGTTTATGACTTGGTTAAGCAAAATGGCATGGAAAGAGAGAAGACAGAGGGGGAAGAGAGAATAAGAGAGTCGAGGTTTAACGGGAACTATGTGTGGATTATGCCAAGGACAAGAGCGCAATATTTATGTGTGAAAGGAGAGAAAGGAAGTCAGGAACTTATAGCGAGGATGAGGTGTGGATGTATGGAGGGTTTCAATAGGTTCTGGCTCCCTCGGGAGAAGAGGATATGTGAACTGTGTGGAAAGGGGGATGCAAGAGTGGAGCACTGGTTGGAGGAGTGCGTGGAGGTGGAAAGAAATGAGATAAGCATGGAGGCACTGTTGCATGAAAAGGGGGAAAAAAGGGCAGTAGCATGGGTGAAGGGAGTGTTGGGTAAGATGGAGGTGAAGAGAAGGAAGGAGGAAGAGGAATGGAGACGGAAAGATTGTAAATAGGAGAGAAAGTAGATATAAGTAACATGTAAATATTGTAAATAGTAGATGGTCAATAGTAGATAAGTAGTAGGTATTAGAGCGAAAACAGAGGTTGGAAAGCGAGGCAATGCGAAAAAGTAGGGACATGCGTGCGAGGAGAGGCGAAGCGAGGAAGGCAAGGCGATAAAAGCGTGCGACTTAGAGATAAGGAATGGATGGATGTTAGTCTTTAAGGGTTAGTTTTAAGAAAATTCTGTAAAAATGGAAGTGTAAGCAAGTCAATTTTTTAAGGCCAGCAGGCTGAAAAATAAACGTTTATCTATCTATCTATCCAGGTAAGAGACCCTTTGAAGTCGTTAACCTGGATGATCCCAGACCTTTTGTGTCAAGTTAACGCAAAAATAAATATATCCTGGTGATGATTAATAACTTAACAAAATATGTCCGTCTGGAACTGACGTAGAACGCATCAGCTCAGGAAGTTATGGAGCGTTTAGAAAAATTTGTATTGGACTTTTAGAGCCCCTAAGCGTGTGATTACCAACCGCGGAACTTTCTTTACTTCCGATAAGTTCGCTAACTCATACGCTAAGCATGGGATTAAACATTCTTGAAATTCCTCTCGACATGCACAGACCAACGGACAAGAGGAGAGGTTGAACAGTGTCTTGATGCCAGTGATACGAGCAAGTCTACGAGAAGAGAATGGACGAAATTGGGATCGTCACCTTAAGTTAGTTACCGGAGACCTTAATGAATCAGTGAATGAAACGATTGACAAGAGACCATTCAAGACTGAGCATGAAGTCTACCAGGATCCGACTACATATTTTTCGTGAATCCAGTATCCACAGGCGATTCTACCAAAATTCAACGAAAATACCAAGTTCAGCTCGTTATTTATTAAGTTATCCCTGGTGATACCTACGGAGTTACAGATTTAAGAGTGGAGAAATCTGGACGTCGTTATGCCAGTACAGAACATGTCACTCAGCTGAAACTTCGGCCATAGTTGGAACAAGAAGAATCAGATTTGCAAGGTGATGATGAGTTCAGCGTAGATGAGAACGAGTGTTTCCGAGATAAAACGTGTGCACAAAAGAATCATCAGTTTGAAGAAGACGAAACTGAGCACACTAATGAACATTTGGAAATGATTGATACAGTCGACGAAGACGAGATGCTGACAATGACATCTAGAGATGAACCTCCAGAGGCTGAACCAAACACAGTGACTAGAATTGGTCGTGTTTTCTGGAAACCTGATCGCTACGGTGAACCTGCAGCTTAGTAACTCGAGATCGAGTTATCAGAAGGATGTCCGTGAACGGAACTTGAACCGGAATTAGGAGGTGCGGAGGGGGTTCGAGACTAAGCGATTGAATAAGAGCGTGTGCGAAAAAGAGCGCTCTGTAAAGTTTAGTTACTTCCATTCAATCTACATATACATATTTTTAAATCGGTGTTTTTATTGTGTTCCTGATTGTGCAAATATTGTAGTTGAAACATACGTTTCTCTTGTCGCTGGATTGGTGAACGTAATAGTATTGATCTGTGATCGTAACTTATTCAATCTAGCCAACCTAACTCTGTGTGGTCTCCAGTTATAGACGCAAGCGACAAGCCTTATTTCTCTTATTTCCCTTTCCGGACGGGAGGCAGTTCCATTTTTTACATTTCGTTTACTTTATTTTTCTTAATTTTGTAATTTAATAAACCATTAACATTCAACTCTCTTCTATTTTCTGAATTTCAAGCATAACACAATTCCCATAAGACTAATAGGTGACAACGATCCCACATTAAATAATTTAAGAGGTCCTATTAACCTGCCTTCGATTACCAAAATCCACGATTCACGTATGCAGGATATTTTATTGTATGCAGCTCATATTGCCAGTTTAGATTATTTAGAAGTCATCGAGGAATCACAAGTCCATTTCTTTAAGTATCTTTTTCACTTACTGAGAGACACTTTGTAGTTAGATTGGAATTAAGCCTGTGTGGTCTATCTGGTTCAAACCGCCAACGGTAAACATTTCAAATGCAACTGGCTAGGTCAGCTCATAAGATGCCTAGAAAGGGCGGGTCTTAATCATAAATTTCAGCTACATATACATATAAACTGTCATCTGAGACTACTTTCAATTCTCAGCATCCACATCAACTGTGCTTGAAATATTTTAGGAACTCTTGTGTTCACCAAGTGAAAGTATCATTATTAGTATGAGAAGTTGTAGGCTCCGGAAGTTACGATCATGTTTCCTTAAAGCAACCAATCCCGACACAACTGGAACGTGCTCGTCATCCGCTTCTGCTCCGTGAAAGAGAAAGAGGGAAAAGAGGTATATATTTTTTAGATTGATCTAGAATTTTCGTGTTATTTATTTAAATAACACGTTCGTTCCGCAAAACTGCTCGGACCCAGGTTGCTGATCAATCTCTTTAGTATCCAAGGTCTTTTGTTTCAGGCGTCATTCACTCTACCCGCATTCTGTTCATAAACTATTTGTCGCCACACTTTTCTGTTCTGACATACTTCTCTTGCTTCCTTCGCGTCCATGCATTTTTTCATGCAAGCTCTCCTATTTCTATAGCTTCTTATATCTTTTCTAATTGAGGTCTCATTCACACATTCTAACTATTCTTTCCGCGGTCTGCCTCTGGGCGTACTGCCACTTACTTTACCTTCATACACTTGTTTCGTTGGTCGTTCATCTTTCATGCTTTCAACATGTCCGAACCATCTCAACTGATTTCTTTCCCATGTGTCAACTATTGTGCCTTGCACTACGTTCTTTTAGCATTATTTCGTTTCTCACTTTGTCCATCAGTGTCTTCCCGCAAATTGTGCGCAGAGGTTTCATGTCAATCACGTTAATTTTACTCTTATCAAATATAGAATTATGTATGGCCATTTTAGTTTTTATGTATATTTTTACTTCTGAGAATGGACCCTGCTCTACCGATAACCTTCTCACTCTTGTTTATGCGCCTATCAAACTCCCCATCTACCTTCCCATCACTAGTGAATAGGTTACCTAGATATATGTACTTATCAACTTGTTCTAATCTCTTATCATTTAGGACATTGTTGCACATTGTTTTATCACCTTCTCCTTCGAAAGCTATGATTTTTTTCATTCACGTTAATTTTGAGGCCCATGTTCGTCATGCTTGTATTTAGTTTGCTCAGCATTCTTTGCCAGTCTTCGACTGATTCTGCTATAAAAACCTTGTCATCTGCGAAAGCTAACCCACGTACTCTCATTGTCGCGAGATCTACACCTTCTTCGTCGAAAAGGGCCAATCTTAGACACTTGTCCATGAATATGATAAATAGCCATAAGGACATAACGCATCCTTGTTTAACGCCTTGCATAATATCGAACCAGTCTCTCAGTTTCCCACTAAGGGGGTTTATTAGCGTTATAAAACGGTATTCCAGTTTCCGGCCGCACGGTTGAATATTTTCGTCTGATATTTTGCATACCTCATCTAAATATTGGTCTCTTTTCCTGTGAAGTCTCGGTTTATTGAAAAAATGTTTATATTTAAAGTTGTGAACAAAAAGAAAAGAACATTAGAAAAAAAAATGCAGTGACGCTCAGTACTAGCTGAGTGTGTATTTTCGAGGTCTGGCCTATCGAGCACCGTTAAATTGACTCGGAGACTCGGGAGCGCGTCGAGTTACCCGAAAAGAATCACCCTCCTATTGTCATGAGATGCAGGCCGGTTCAAAAACTGAAATTATGAAAGCCTCGCGTGATTCAATTTTAATTAGCAGAAATAGTTTATTCGTATAATTTCAAGAAAGTGAAAAAAAGATTCGTGAAAATCGGTTAATATTTGCAGTAATAATATACATGTTGAAATGCACACGGTAGTATGCAAAGATACCCAGCATTATGGAAGGAAACGCATTTTTTGTCCTTGGAAAGGTCTACGGCCTTCAATTTTGCCCCAATCCGCCATTAATTGTTCTTAAATTGAAGAGCGCTAAATTCCCAAGAGCACCTTAGTCAGAGATTGTTGCATTTTCATTTGTTTATTTATTATATGTTCACTTGAAGTATGAGAAAATCGAAACTTTTCACAAAATCATTATTTTCTCTTCAATAGCGGTTTGTATATAATGACAATTATCTTAAATCGACGCAAGAGTACTCCCAGAATGCAAATAATTTGATTAGTGTCTGTTTTAGTTTTTATAAACAAATGACATTAACAAACAGCCACATAGTGTAATCTTGGTTGAACAAAATTTGTTTTCGGATGAATATGCTTTAAATTATAGTGAGAGTGACTGTTGGTCACAATTTTCATGAAACATCAACAGTTTTAAATGTTGTTCACAATTTTTTGCAAAAATTTGGAATTTGTGGTTTTTTATATTTCGGTTCTTCCTTCATTATATGAAATTATGTAGATATTCGGAAGTGATATATGTTTGATGATTATGTGTGTGCAAATGCAACAGTTGTTGATGTTGTAAACAAATGCTATTGAAGAGTAAATAATGATTTTGTGAAAAATCTCAATTTTCTCATATTTCAAGTGAACATATTGTTACGTCTTGACAACATATACATACACTTAAATTCCCTAAGTTTCTCGATTTAATTGTAATCGGATAAGACTACAATTTGGGACGAGCACACAAGTCAAATGAATTGGATACACATAATTCACAATCAAATCAGTTTATTTAGATTAAGTACATAGGTTAATTTTGTGATGACGTGACGTGATGAGTTCGATTAGGGTAGAAGTAAATCCCAAATGAAAACTGTGACGATGAACTGGTATTCCAGAAGATACTGGTAGAGCACGATTCCGAAAGGGTTGAAACCACCGGTTGACCCGAACCGAACCAAAGGGTTGAAGACTGGTACCGAAATTACTTCTCAAAAATACGGGTCAAGATTGGCGAATGCTGACGAAGAACTCACGACGAACTGACGATGAATTGGCTAAGAACTGCGAACTGCGAACTGACAACTAAGAACTGACTGAGAACTAAGAACTGACTGGTGTCACCTGTTCCAGAGTTTTTATATAGCGTGATAGGAAGAATCTCCTTGGAGATGCAAGCGTTGCCATACATTCCACCCTCATTGCTATTAATTTTTATGACTAGCTTGACAAAACATTAATTGTCCCGTTGGTAGGGCTGAACCAATCCTCGAGAAGACTTTATAGCTTTCTTCCTTTCCAGGTACTGGGGAATTCGTGATGCATAATTCCGACCCTCTTGGTAGGTACGAGAGTAGGCTCGTCATAGTAACCGTCCCTTCCCGTTCTTCTCATATGAAGATATCGACCACCCCTCAAGACCAATTCTATTTTGATTAGCGCGTGAACTTTTCTTCTACATTTTTAAATACATGAAACTCGTATATTCAGATAGATAATTATAATATATTGTCGCGGTCACGTGACACTTTCCCCTTAATTTTTTCAAAGATGATAATTTATTATCATATTTGAAAACTCAGAAAAATCTTTTACCAAAAAGTTAATTAACATTACTAAAAAAATTTAAAAAGTATTACTTCTAAAAGTCTACTTTTGTTCATAAAGTATTATATTTATTATAATTCACACTGACATGCATTGTTTTAAAATTTCTACGTTAAGCCTATCATGAGTCCTAGGGTTTTAAAACAAGACAATAGCTAATGTAGAGAAGGTATCGCGTTTTACAAAAATGATTCATGCAGTTGTCAATATTGCATGCTCATTAATATGTTCCATATCGTTACAATGTTAATATATATTAGCGTCTACGTTTTAAATGGAACTATCCATACTATTACTACTGATAGTGTCGAAGTATTACATGAATGGGTTTCTTGATGAATTGGTGGAAACACACATGTGTTTCATAAAACAATTATGGATAATAGTTATCAATAAATTCCTATGTTAACTTGAAGACTTGTTCAAACTATTATAGACATATATTATAAAATACAGACGTACAATTCTAAGCATTAATTTAAATATAAATAA
>CAKNXH010056900.1:20937-55813 GCA_932178445.1 Andricus quercusramuli
TGAACAATTTAAACGAAGTGCGATGTTTTATGGACCTTGATGAGTATACATTGTATAATTTTTCATATAGAATTCTATCTTGGAACATGAATATTTTGATCAAGTGTCGTAATTCACTTCTTTTGGATTTCAGAGGAGATTATAGATATCAGAATTATTGGCATTTGACAGGTTATTCAGAATCAATTAGTATGAAATTTCATAGTTTTAGTACAGAGATTTAAAACAAAAATACGCTGTCGTGCACATTCTTGCAGTAACGGACAATTTATACGATAGTCGCTACGTATAGGATTTAGAATTCGAAATTGACGTTAGAAATTATCGATCAATGTTCTATAAATTAGTAATATGTGTAACAATTATAAATATTACTTAAAACTCAAACTAACATCATAATTTTGAATGTGAGCTATAAAATGAGAATATTATTCTGAGGCATTATATTATTTTACCTTTCGGAATTTTTGAAAATTGTTCTCTGTTAATTACTCAAATTTTAAATAAGCCATAGCTAAAGAAAAATCATTCAAACTAGCAATAGAAATGACATTCCAATCACTTAGAGGAAACCGAATGTCTGTCAATTTCTCGAAATAAAGGCCAGGTGTTTGGATAGCAGAAAGATGTTGGTAGGAATAAAGTGAGAATGGTATTAACCTTGATTCTAAAAGGATTATGAGGAAGGTTAAAAATTTTGGTAGAGTCATTGTGCTCCTCGATCCGCGACCTGAAATAAAAAAATTAATATATTAGAACTGGTTTCAATACACTCAATATATTAACTCGGGCGACGATCAAATCACAAAGTTATTCGATTCTTTTTCAATGAATAGGCTCCATTTATCTGTAATATGACAGAAATTGGAAATTCTTCCTTAATTTAAATGTTTTCTGTTCTAATTTTTTGTAACTGGTTTAATGGGTGATAATTTAAGACGATTAATATGAACTACTGTTGGAGAATTCTTCATATTAATTTATACATTTCCCTTTCCAAGGACTTCTAATACTTCAAAAGGGCCTGTATATTGATCTGTAAGTTTTTTAATTTTTCATCCTTTTAATAAAAAGACATGACCACCCACTCCAAAGTTCTGAGGATTTGCTTTTCTGTCGTAATAGATCTTGGATCTTTCTTTAGCTGAAATTAGATTTTTTCGAGCTAAAGCCCTGACCTCATGAAGACGTGTTACTAAATTAATCATATAGCCATTATAGGTCATTAATTTTTCAAGTTCTGACGGAGGTTCGCTGGAAGGTTGTCTTGCTAATTTCCGAAAGAAAAAGTTGCTAATTCCAACCAATCATCCCATTCGGCATGTTTCTGAACAAGCTGTTTCAAATATTCACCCAATACGTAGTGCGATCTTTCCAGTGATCCGTTAGATTGAGGGTGGTAAGTGGTGGTTCTGAATTGTTTGATTTTGAATCTTCTTGCTAATCTTTTGAGTAAATTACCCAAAAAATTACTTCCCTGGTCAGTTAATACACATCTTGGTGCTCCATATATACAGATGAATCTTTTTATGAAAGTATCAGCTACGGTGCTAGCAACTTGATTGAGCATAGGTACCGCTATACAAAATTTAGTAAAATTATCTTGGATAGTCAGAATGTATTCATTTCCTAACGTAGTTGTGGGTAGAGGGCCCACAACATCCATAGCAATTTTTTCAAAAGCTGTGCTCGGTGTATCTGTTATTATCATAGGGTTCTTAGTTTTAACCCTGACTAACTTCTTTAATTGGCATTGCAGACATTGCTGAATAAACCTTTGTGTATCAAGTTTCATGTTAGCCCCATAATACCTTTGGCGTATTCTGTTATATGTTTTTGTGACACCTTTGTGCCCACCTACTACTGAAGAGTGAGCCTCTTCTAAAATTGCTATTTTTTGCTCTTTTTTTGGATACTGAATCATTCCATTACAAACTATTATCTTTGTATTTGAATTCTTGAATGCTAAACCAAAAGTAACTAGTATTTCCTGCCAAGATACATGATTAATTTGTGCAGTTTTTGCTAGGCTGATTGATCTCAACTTTAGTTTTTCTGCTATTGCTTGTAATGAATATATGGCTGAGTTAATGTTGTTCAAATTTTCAGAAAGATTACCTTTGTTTTCATCTTCGATTGGAAGGGCAATATGATATTGTTTACCCTTCTTAACTTCTTTCGATACTCCTACCTGTAAATTTATAAATTTTGGTATTTCTCCTCGGTTTTGAAGCATTCTGGAACCGTTGTCAAGTGGACTTCCATCAGTTTCTAAAAAATAAGCGTAATTGTCTTTTCTCATGAGTAACTGATCAGGACATTCAATTATGTTTCGTCCTAAAATGTTTTGTCCGGCTGAAGTAGTTTCCTCAGGGGGAGGCTCAGATGGAGGAAGACTGTTTTCATCCTTACATATCTCTTCAGCGTCTTTTGTTATTGGTATTTCTATTTGTGTCATCCCTTTAGAATCATCTAAAGGATCTTCTATATCTAAAGTTAATTGGAAGTTTTCGTAAATATCTTGTTCCTTTCCTTCCTCTCCTTCATCTTCTTCTTCTTCTTCGTCTTCCTCTTCACTAAAAGAATTAGAATCTGCTGCACTTTCTTCAGTATAAATATCTTTGTTTCTTTGTTTCCGTAATTTGTTGGACATTTTTTTCTTTTTATTTTCTTTTGATTCAAATTCAGGGTTGGAATCCGAACTATCAATAATTTCAAAATCATTTTCTCTTTCTTTACTCTTCATATTCTTCCTGATCATTGAGGGTCCTTGTTCAGGAAACTTCCTGAGTCTTCCTCTTTTCTTCATCGAGGGAAAATTAACTTTTTGAATTTTCTTCTTTGGTCTTCCTCTTTTCTTCTTCTCCATGTTATCTCCATTAAAATTAGAACGAGGTATCATTTCAGATTTTTCATTTGGATTATTTCCATTTTGGACTTTGCACTTACTTTTTCAATGTCATTTTTCGCCTTTAATTTTCCACGAGTGACTACTGCACTCCATGTCTGCAATCCGTCTCCTTTATTTTGAGCGGAATTCAAACGCCGTTTTTTATTTTTCATTTCATCAAGAATTAAATCTGAACCCTTGTCAGATTTCTCATACTTCAGAGAATTTAACTCTTTAAAATCAGGGGCTTCACATTTGTCCTTACTTCATCCAAGGTTTTTTTATTAGTATTAATGTTGCCCTTTTTAATATTTTCTCCGCTAAAATATTCGTTTTCTTCCTCGACAATAGGGTTCCTGGATAAAGCGTCGGCGTTCACATTCATTTTTCCCGCCTTATAAACAACATCAAAATCATATTCTGCTAGCTTCAGTGTCCATCGGGTTACTCTTGAACAAGGATCTTTAGAATTCTTGAACCAAACCAATGGTTTATGGTCGGTCACAAGGGTACATTTGTGACCATATAAATAGGGACGAAACTGGGTTACTCCACAAACAATTGCAAGTGCCTCTTTCTCATGAGTATCATATTTCCGTTCAGTATCACTAAGGGCTCGTGATCCAAAAGATATTGGCTTATCTTTTCCTATCACACCTTGGGATAATATTGCCCCAATAGCATAACCAGACGCATCAGTTGTAAGAACAAATGGTTTTGAGAAGTCAGGTCGTATGAGAACAGGTTCCTCACATAATTTAGCTTTTAATGTTTCAAAAGCAATTTGTTGTTTTATTATTATTAAAAAAATATATATAATAACGTGTAGGTAATCGTTCTGTTGAATCGTTCGTTCATAGGGATAATCATAATTCTAACCAACGGAGCAGTCCCTCCAAAGGAAACTGACTTCATCGTAATAGTTGTTAGCGAACAACTTTCAAGTAAACCAAAGAGTTGCACATATCCATATAGTATTCCTTGATATGTGTGTTATTTATTCTTCAAATGTTGATCTTAGTTTTAAGGATAATTGTCTATCTACGTTTTCTCGTTCATTATCTTAATTTAACAAGCGAGATTCGGAAAAAATGATAATGCAATTCGACTCTAAGGAGGAAATTACATCAATTATATGCTTTTCGCAATTTTTATATGGACCAAATTGGTGACGAAGTATGAATTATAACGTGGTCGCTAGTCACCCGTTACGGATCCTTCCCCGAGCTATCATGATTTATTAAACAAAACTAAATATTGACCACGATTTTCCCATGGCCGGCACAAGCTCAAATTTAGAAATAAGGTCATATTAGAATTTAAGTTAGGATTTATGAAAGCAAGATTGTTCTTTGGTTTACAGGAATGAGAGTGAATTTGTCGTGATAAATGTTGAGAATAATAGTACCAGATAGATTATTTTAGGAAATTAGAAATTAAACAAATGTAAAGGATTATTACCTAGTAGGTTATAGTAGATTCCTGAAGTCGTAAGGTAAGGAGGAAAATGACGTCCTACAATGATTCACGAATCACCGAGTTCATTTTATTGAAGAAAATCCGGCAGGGAAAAACACTGCCGACTCCAATCGTCCACAACACACACTATGCCACCCGCATCACCTCAATCGGCCAAGCTGACCACACTCATCCACGGTCGCGTCACACTACACAGCATTACGGGGCCCAATCGGATAAAATTACAGACTCCCGAAATTAATCTCAACCAAAAAGGAGTATTGTCGAGATATCAGAGCATGCCGGACCTGATACCTGTCAAAACACAAGGGAGCATCCATCTTGTGCTGGCCGGCATTCCACATACCGGAACGGCCCAAATTCCACCGGCTGGAGTCCCGGAAATCACGTTAAAGAGGGCAGCACCGACTGGACGGAGAATTTGGCGCGAGCGGGAAGGAACCGGCAAGCGGAGAGGACGCAGGAGTTCAGCTTCGTGTCGGCCATCGACTTGTGAGGGAATTTGTGGAAGGATTTTTGGAAATTGTCGCTTGCCTACCGGAAGAGTCCATTTTTCCGGACTGGCGTTAAATTGACTGAAAAAAGAACTTGTGGATTCTGGAACCAAGGTAGGCGTCATTCCTCTGTTTCTTGTTTTGTTTTTCTGAGTTTTTATGAGTATTATGGTTGAGTTGGATTTGTAAGAGAAAT
Organism: Andricus quercusramuli; assembly: GCA_932178445.1. Lineage (NCBI taxonomy): Eukaryota > Metazoa > Arthropoda > Insecta > Hymenoptera > Cynipidae > Andricus > Andricus quercusramuli. Next base: position 25,997 of record CAKNXH010056900.1, read on the forward strand.
GTTAAACTAGGAGGGTAATCTAGCTAACACGGGCAGACACCCTGGTTGGTGCGGTGGACCCGTTATTTTAGGGAAAATCCTTTTATATTTTAGGATTAAGCAAGTTTTGGTGGGAAATATTTTATTTAAAATTAGGTTAAGCTCTTTAGTGTAGTACAATAGTTAATTTGATACTAAATTTGGGATCGTAAATCTTTTGTGGGCCGGAAAGTTTCCGGGGTTGTAAGATCAGGGTTCGAGGATAGATACTCGTTTGTAAAGTTACGTATCAAATTTCATGTAACCATTTTTCTCAACTTCAATTAAACTTTAAAATGTTATTTCTTTTAATATTAACTTTCGAAGTACTTTTCTCGCCCTCACAAATCCCTCTCCTTGAGCTAGCTTAAGGTAGTCTGTTTTTATTTAGTCTAATTAATATTTAAAATTTCTGGAATAATTTTGGAGTGACGCCGAGTAGGTGTCTGGCGCCTGACAGCACGGTAAGTGCAAATTTAAAATTACTTTTCTGTACCGGCGTTGGCGCGACCATTTAGCTAACGTTTCCCAGCTTACATTTCTGAGGGGCTTGGAGAAGGGTTACAAAATAAACAATTAAATGTTATAGAATTGGTATTTATACTGCATAACAAGTTGGGTGGAAAAATATTGTCCAATACATGGACTTTATGTAATCTTTCCGCAGAAATGAATGACGCTATTAGTTTTTCCGTATCTTGCATTTTCAAACAATTTGATTAAACAAAAATTGTTTAAACAATTTCAAAGTTCAAATTTTTTTCATCAAAATGTGCGGTGGAATTTTAGAGAATTTTTGAGCCAATAAAACATCTTTTGAAGAAGTGCCACTTCACGGTTATGCCTTGACACCCTTGAATATTGCATAATTGGAAGTCTTGTAATTTAAATGAAAAAAACTGCTTCGAAAATAAACCTTTTTAAATTTTAGTTTTTTATTTAGAACTGCTCCACATTAAGGGAATAACCGAAAATACCGAATAGATAAATTGACGAAAAATAGAAATATCGAATTATAAATTCTCAAATTTTAAAATTTCCAGAATCCAAAATTGAATTATATCATTTTCAAATTATATAATAAACGAATTATAAAAGTAATAAATTATTAAATTCCCTAAGAAATTAAGATTCAGAAATCAAAATTTGCCGAAAATATATTTTAGTGTAAATAATTAATTAAATAATTAGGTTAATAAGTTATTAAATATTTCAAACTTCCTTGAAGTATCTAGCACATCGGGATTGATAAAAACATTTACAATTATTTTAAATATTTAGTCATTAATTTACTAATTATTGAAATTCGAATTTCGTGAATTAAAAAATTTAAGTTAGTTTAATAATTCGTTAATTGAATAATTTTGAAATTATAGAATTAGATAAATTTGGATTTTTGAAATATTAAAATTCGGGCATTTATTATTCGGAACTCTTATTTTCCATCAATTTTTCTATTTAAAATTTATTTTTTCTTATATTTTTTATGTGCTTTAATATAGGTACAAAAGAAGGAAGAGAAGAGGGAAAGAGAGGCTGGTGGGACGAGGAATGCAGGGAGAGTAAGTAGAGAATGAAAGAGTATGTAAGAAAATAGAGGAAAGGAGAAATAGAGAAGGCGGAGTATAACAGGAGAAAAAGAGAACATGAGAGGATGCTGGAAGGGAAAAAGCAAAAGGGAAAGGAGAAATACAAGGAATAAGTAGAAAAAGCAATCAAATAAGGTAGGGTCTGGGATGTGATAAACAGGGAAAGAGGAGGAAGGAAGGGCGTGAATGAAGAAATAGAAATGGATGAATGGACGGATTATTTCAAGGGTCTGCTAGGGGGAAATCAAAATTGGATTAAAAGGGAAAATAGAAACACAGTCCACGGAGCAAGGGAGGCAGCGAACGAAATAACAAGAGAAGAAGTGAATGAGGCTATAGATAGACTAAAAAGAGACAAGGCTACAGGAGAGGATGGAATGGAGAACGAAGCGATAAACTTTGGAGGAGAAGGGATAAGGGAAGGGCTGTGGAAGATCTGGAACAAGGTCTGGAAAGGAGAAGGGTGGCCCGAGGAGTGGAGGACAGGCTGGTGGTACGGCTTGTCAAGAAAGGGAAGGTAAGTAGGTAGAAGAGTACAGAGGGATCGCCCTCATACCAGTGGGTTATAAAATATACGCGGAAATTCTAAGAAAAAGGTTGGAGAATCAGATAGAAGAGAAACAAAGTATCCCACATAATCAGACGGGATTTAGAAAAGGGATGGGGACAATATATAACATTTACGTACTTAACTACTTGGTTAACAGAAACTTAGGGAGGAAAAAAGGGAAATTAGTAGCCTCATTCGTAGATTTTAAAGCAGCTTTGACTCTGTGAATAGAAAAGTGCTATGGCAGGCAATTAAAGAGAGAGGAATAGAGGAAGGTTTAGTGGAGAGGATAAAGGAAATTTTTACTGAAACCAGGATTAGGGTGAAGATAAAGGGAGAATTAAGGGGAGGTTTTCTGGACAGAAAGAGGTCTGAGGCAAGGGTGCCCGTTGAATCCGCTACTATTTAATATGCTGCTGGCAGACTTAGAGGAGAAGCTAAAGGAGAAAGGGAAAGGGGGGACGATTCTGAGTAATAGCAAACTATACTCTCTAGCATACGCGGACGACGTAGTTCTATTGGCAGACGATGAGAAGGGGATGAACCTAATGATAAGAATTTTCGAAAAGTATGTGGGAGCAAAAGAACTGACGGTGAACGTAGGGAAGACCAAGGTGATGTGCTTCAGAAGTAGAAAGACCAAAATAGGTTACGTTTGGAAGATGAACGGACAAACAGTGGAAAGTGTGGAGGAGTTCTGTTACTTAGGTTTTTGGTTTGAAGCAGGAGGGGGGAACGAGATGCAGGTGAAGAAGAGAATCAAATGTGCGAGCAAAGTAATGGGCCAAGTATGGGGTATAGGAAAGAGAAGGTTCAATGACGATTGGAGAATGAGGGTCTGGTTGTTTGATGCGTTGGTTTGAGCGGTGTTGTGTTACGGAGTAGAGGTCTGGGGATGGAAGGAAAATAGGAAAGTGGAAAGCATGCATGAGAGATTTCTGAGATGGGTAGTGGGGGTTAGCTGGAGCTGCCCAGGATACATGTTGAGGGAAGAACTAGGAAGGGAGAAAATGGTAACGAGACAAATTAAGAGAGTCTGGAGGTTTCAAGAGAAGCTGAAAAGGGGAGAGGGGAGTAGAATAGCACAAGTATGCTTGGATGAAGTTCGGAACAAGGAGAAGAGAGGAAATTTGGGAAATTCGAAATGGGAGGAAGAAAGAAAAAAAATGAGGGGGGCTTGTGATATACAGGAAGGGGTTCTGGATTGGCAGAACATAGAATTAGAGCTATTAGTAAGACAATGAGAAGAGAGATGGAGAAAGATTATGGACTCGAGGTACAATGGATGGTATATGATGGTCAAAGAGGTGACGGAACCAGAATATTTGCAAAAGGTGAAAAAGGAAGACAAATGGAATAGGGTGATACGGTTTAGAATGGGGGAAGGAGTGAGAGCTTGTAGATATTGAATGGATGAAGAGGACAATCTGTGCAGAGTATGTGGATACGAAGTGGAGTCATGGGCACATGTGTTAGAGAGGTGTACAGGAGAGGAAGATGGACAGTTGAGTGTGGATGAATGTGTAAGATGAATTTTGGATGGTAATGGACAGGGAGTGATGTGGATGAAAAAAGTGGAAGAAATAAGAGAAAGCAAGGGATCAGGGCAGAGCCAAACGGGTAATCCTGTTTAAAGGAAACGAACTAGTAAAAATTTGAAATTTTCAAATCGGTGTAAATGCATTTGATGGTAAGAGAAAACGGAAGCCCGGGAAGATCGCTCATTGTATGTAGTCTAAGAAAAGTAGTAGTAAGATTATTGTTCTTATGTAAGGCGATGCATTAAAAAATAAGTAGCGGTTAAGTTAGACTAAGGATGAAATGTAAACATATGTACAGGGAGCGGAGGCCCTCAAACCCGTAAAAGGGAGGGTTCAAATATACATGCATACATACATACATATTTCTTTGGATCAACTTCAAATAAAAATCATAAGAATCGTGGGAAATTGTTTTAAATATTTTAATAGTACTTGCTGAAATCTAAGAGTTTCGTTTCACAGAGCAAAGTAAAAATTCCAAAAATCATTTATAAAAAATTAGAACTCCTACCGACTGCATTTTTTGTAACGTTTTTTTTTAAATTTACAAATCAATTTTCCAGACAAAGAAATTGAATAAAGCATTTAATAATTATTTTTGTCCAAATTTAATAATTTCTAAAATTTTGTAATTTTTCTTCGTGAAAAGTAACCCTAAGAAAAAAATTCCTGGCTATTCAACTTTTCAATGTTCAAAACTTTTAATTTAAAGTATTTTCTAACAAAACTAAAATTTTTAAATATAGAATCACAAAGATACATGTCTATTTGCACAATTTTAAATAAAATATTCAAGGAAACATCATAAGAATATAATTATGTAAGTAAGTAAATTCGCGCAAAAAAGATCGATTACTAACGATAAATCCTAATTTATTAAATCAATTATTTATGTAGGGACTAATGAAAAGTGAAGAGATAATAAATACAAAAATTAACGGGTTCCGAAAATATGATTTCATGACTTATAAAATCTCTGAATTTTAAAATCACAGGATTTTAATTTACCGCAAAACTAAAGATCTCAATAATCTCCGAAATTAAAATTTACGGAACTAATAATTGTCCAATTATCAAATTCTACAAATTTTTTTAATTCGCGAAATTTAATATTGACAAAAATAAATAATAATTATTCAATATTTCTTTAATAACTAATTGTTTATTTTCGACAAATCTTAAATTTCGAAAATTTGCAAATTGTATGGAAATTGAATGTTTCGTTAATTGTATAATTCAAAAATTATATAATTCGTTAAATTATAATTTCGGATATTTTTAAATTGGGGATTTCCCAATTCCAGTCATAAGAATAAATTATATGTACTATAAGTATTTTCAAATAGGAAAAAGGCCGTTTCAGTCCTTTAATATACATAAATAATTCATAATAATGCAAAAATTGGAAATACCCGCTCGACGTTTATTGCGCCGCCTTGCGTTATGTGGTCAAAACTATCCCTTTAAACGAAGCGGCAATGCCGAATTTAGCCGAGAAGTACCGAATAAAGCCGAAGCCACAAAAGTGAAGGTACTTCCGCCCTTGTGGCATGTGTCCTAAGTAGACCCTTGCCGCATCTAGGTAAAATATTTTTGGTAGTGTGATTCCTCTTTGGCTGCTTGTTCGTAATGGCCGCCACCTAGCTACTCTCGTGACATGCGTGGGACTGCGGTTTGTCGGTCACACCGAACTCCGTCGAGCCAAGAACACAAGGGACAAGTTTTCGTCTGCTTGATCTCCCTTCCGTTCCTTTCTTGAAGGCGCACTCCGTTCTTCCTTCACGTCCGCTGATTGGTTCACCTCAGGTCTAACAGGACCCTCATTGGCCGCCAGAACGCTGCTTATGACATGGCCGTCTTCTGGTTGTTTCCAGCATGGCCACCTTCCGGCCGCTTATAACATGGCCGCCTTCTGGTTACTTCAACATGGCCGCCTTCTGGTTACTTCAACATGGCCGCCTTCTGGTTATTTCCAATATGGCGGCCTTCTGGCGGCTTATAAGATGGCCGCCTGTTGAGATAGTGGCCGATTCGTGCTGCCCCTCGTGGTCCGTAGTGGAATCTCGGTTTGGTATCGGTTGTGTCTGGCCTATGAGTAGTGTGATCCCTCTTTGGCTGCTTGTACGTAATTGCCGCCACCTAGCTACGGCTCGCTGGTTACCATGGCAACGGGTGCAGCGCGAACTCTCGTGACATGCGTGGGACTGCTGCGTCTTGTCGGTTGCGTTCCCTCTTCTCGTCCTGCTTTTTTGGTTGCTGGTGGGCTGTCGATTGGCTGCGTCATCTGCTCTATGTTTTCGAGCTGTAAGTTTGTTGTTCATCCTCGACACCGACCCCATACACATTTTGTCGGTTTTTACATTTCCCAATATTGTTAATGGGTACAAAAAGACAAGGAATCAATGGTTGAATCTAGTCATTAACCTAGACTCGTATCTTGGCTAGAGGGTAAGTTTGCTCTCAATCAATTTATGCAAGCCGTCCTTTCCTCACGTTCGGAGGTTAGGTACGGCTTCGGCGAAACCCCGGAAAGCTACTTTACATCTTTCATAGTTTTCAAAAACTTCGTTACAACTCCCCTAGGCCTAGCCAAAGCCTATCGGCTTTATTTATTCGTGCTGTGGTCGTACCTTAACCGCTCCGTTAGCCTTTCCGGCCCGCATCTCGGCGTATTACCTTCTCATAGTCTCAACAAAAAAAAACATTTTTGCTCTATTGGTCCCTTTGTGGGCTCCCGTCCCGGGTTCTCCCGATCGCGTGGCTCTTGCTTCCAGGTCTCACAGACCTACCTTTGTAACCTGGACCATCCGTTTCATCATCGTTTTCGTCTGGTGGGGAAGTTACCTAACTTAATGCTGGGTACCCGTCAGTAACAGGAGGCGATTATCAGGATACCTAATTTATTTACTTAATTGTCTCGTTAAAGGGAAGAACAAAAGGGGAAAGTCCAAAAAAGAAATCAAATCTCTTAACAAGAAGAGAAGTGGCGCTCTAATCCAGCTAGACCGAGGAAACGACGGAACAAATCCTGGTAGTCACCACAAAAAAAAATTAACTCTGCTGCGGCTGTAGGAAGACAAAATTTCGCGCTTTGAGCATCGTCGACTGTCTTGCTTGTTATCAGTTACCCTATCCGGGGCCCCAAGGTTTAGGGGAAATATTAGGGAGGGGTTGACTATTTATTGTTCCCCTACTCCCACCCTCTCTAGGCGGTCCCTCATTGTGGCAGGGGACTAGCAGTTTTGCTGGGAACTTCCCTACTAATTGTCCGTCCTCGATCACCAACTCATATACTGACGGACCTAAAACGCGAACTATGACATACGGTCCTTTCTTTTTTTTCCCGACTCCTCTAGTCACCCCCTTTTGGGCTGATGAAGTTACTTGAGCTATGCGCATGAACCTGTCTCCCTCTTTAAACACCGCGTATCGCCGTCTTTTGTCATAGTTCACCTTCTGACGACCGAACGCGTTTTCGTGGTGCAAGGAGGCCAGTTTTTGGAGCTCCTTTAACCATTCATTGCCTCCATTCCTCGTGTTCCGGTGGGGGCAATTCGGGTGGTTCTTCCACTCTTCGGTGCAGGCTATTATAACGTTTTGGTTCCCTACCTAGATTCAAGTACGCCGGGCTGACCCCCGTGGCACTGTGCACAGCCGTGTTGTAGGCGAACCTAAAATCCTTGAGGTATACTTCCCTTTGCCTATGTCTCTGTGCTACGTATGCGGAGATCATTGTCTTGAGGACCCGATTCACTCGCTCCACAGGGTCCGCCTGTGGATGGTACACTGGAGTAAACGAGTGTCGAATTCCGTAGGTCTCTGTCAGCCCTTCAAACGCTTGGTTAACGTATTCTGTTCCGTTGTCCGACACGAGTACTTCCGGTGCCCCCCATCGCATCGGTTCAGAATATGGTCCTCAAAAGTTCTGTTAATGGTCTCGGCATTGGCTCTTCGCATGGGCGATAATTCAACCCATTTAGTGTGCAAGTCTTCGAATGTATACCATTATCATTAAGCCATTTCCCTTTCAGGGTAGGCGTGAACCTACCCGATTCGGGTAGTGTTTCTAGGTGGATAGTTTCTTGTAGTAAATAACTACAAGTGTGGGCTTACCACGCCCGCGACGCCAACAGCACGCAGTAGTATTGTCGAACGGTCACCCATCCAAGTACTTATCGCGCCCAACACTGCTTAACTTCAGTAATCTAACAAAAACTGGTGTTTCCAGCGTGGTATGACCAAGTATTCGAATTCCAGTATCACGTCGGTGGTATGTTCGCGATACATGCCTGGCCAGTAATACTGAACCGAAGCTCTCCAGTATGTCTTGTCAATTCCCAGATGTGCGCCTCTAGGTCTTCGATTACCGGGTCTATCAACGGATTCGGACGGTACCGATACAACATTCCGTCAAGAATTTTCCACCCATGGAATTTTCTTGGGGTTTCTTCCACCTCACGCAGTCGTCTACGATACCACTCGTCCTCCACCGGATCCACGACAGCTGTGGGGATTGCTACTTCCTCCAAATACATCTGAGAAAGGGCGTCAGGCACGTGGTGCAGAGCTCCTTTTCGGCGTACGACCTCAAAATCGTATTCGAGGAGGTCAAGTGTCCATCGCGCCAATCGACCGGTTGGATTTTGAATGTTATATAGCCATTGCAACGAACTGTGGAGGGTGAGCCATGAAGAAGTGAAACCCCTCCAGGTAGTGACGAAATTTTTTAGCCGACCAGATCACTGCTAAACATTGCTTCTCCGTGACCAAGTATATTCTTTCTGCGTTCGACATCGTCCTATTCGCAAAAGCGATCACTCTCTCAGCGCCGTCTTGCATCTGCGTTAAGACTGCCCGAGACCAAAATCGCTCGTCCCATGGGACGTTCGTCCTAAGCAATTTATTCAGTGGTTTCGCGTCAGTCGCAAAATCGGGTATAAAACGGCAGTACCACGACACCATTTCCAAGAAACGTCTTAGTTGCTTTATTGTCCTTGGGGTTGGGTATGAGAAAAAAGGCTCGACCTTGTCTGGATCGACCTGCAAACCATTTTGATTCACGTGGAATCAGAGATAACGTACAGTCAATCTATCGAATTCGCATTTCCTGGTGTCGATAGTCAGTCCAGCACCCTGTAAGCGGTTTATTACTCGAGCTACCCATTCCTGGTGGCCCTTAAACGTCTCATTTACGATGAATAGGTCATCGAGGTACGCGTAGACGTTAGGCTCCATGTCCGGCTATATGAGTGAGTCTACCAGTCGCTGGATTGTCGCAGGGGCCCCTGACAGTCCAAAGGGCATACTTGTGAACTGAAGGTGCCCCATTCGCGAGACTGTAAACGCTGTGTACTCCCTACTATCTTCGGCCATCAGGATTTGGTGGTACCCCCACTTTGAATCTAAGGTCGTTATGTATTTTGCGGCACGAAATTGCTCAAGGATCATGCCCATCTTCGGCAAAGGGTACACATCCTTTTTAGCCACCTTGTTGAGCCTACGGTACTCCACGCCAAATCTATATATTCTGTCGGCCTTGCGGGCAATTACTACAGGACTAGACCTTCCGCTTTTCGACGGCTCTACTATTCCCTCGGCTAACATTCGAGTCACCTCATCTTGCTTATTTTTCAGGACCTTCCGGGACACTCGATAATACCTCTATTTAATCGGTGGGGGTCCCCGACGTCTATGCTACGAGTTTTGCGATCGGTTGCTGGAAGTCACTCAGGAGGGAGTTTAATAATCCTGGCAAGCAGCGTGTCCAGTTCCTGTCGCTCTTCAGCTGTTATTACTCTGAGGCCGCAACACTGGTCCAATGTGGTCGGATTTTCATCCCTCCGCTCCACTTCCAGCTCGCTACCCTCCTCGGTATAGTGGTGGACTAATTCCGGATAGTCCGCCATATAACAGGCTCGTTTACTACCATCGTGTACTATTCCGAATGTGTGGATGAAATCCATACCCAAAAATACTTGTGCTCCCATGCTCGGAAAAATATGGATCTTCATCATTCGCGAAACACGGTCGATTTCGACAGGGAGATAACACGTGGCATGGACTCGACTGATGGTACCGTCAGCATTCATAACCGCTTGATTCGGTGTCGTGTGCAATGTTGCCTTGTGCGGTTCTGCTATAACCAAGCCAATATCTCCCACTACTGTTCGGGATGTCCCACCATCAATCAAAGCCAGGACCTTAGGCTTATTACCAATTTGGGCAATCGTAAAGAATCGCAGGGTAAGCCCTTTGTCCTCCTTTGGGGGCTCCTTCACTTCTAATCGGAGTGGCAGCGACGAACCTTCCTCTGCTAGTACTGCGGGTGACTCGGTTGACTTCAGGAGGGCTAATATTACCTGATTCTCTTGCCAGGTGCTCTGTCTTTCTCTAACCCTCGGTCTTGTATTAAGAACGATGGTATCTTCGGTTTCTACGGTGCGCGTTTCCGAGATCTGGTTCGCCGAAGTCGACGGTATCTCTTTGGGAGAAGGAATCGCCTTCTTTGCTATCCCCTCTACTGCCGGGTCCGTCGACTCCAGCTTGTGCTGTTTCGTTAGGTGCTCTTCTTCTGTTTCCCGGACGATTCCCGGATAGTTCGCACTCTTTAGTGGTCACTTCCTTCTTACCGCACCGACGACAATAATTACGCCTTCGATTCTTCGGACATCCGATTTTGAAGTGACCCTTTTGTCGACAGCTCCAACATTCTACTGGTCCGACTTCCCCTCTGACGATTTTGCTGAGTTCTTACGATCTCGAGGGTTCTTACCATTACGGCTGTTGGATTCCTCGGACTTGGGCTTGTTCTTGGATTCGTCTCTGCTCAAGCTTGCGGTTGACCCCCGTTTGTCGTTTTCTATTGTCGCGATTAGGGCTTTAATCAACTGCGCTAACTCCGATGGATTCTGCGTGGTATCGCTATCGACTAGAGTCGGGGCGATAGCGGCCACAGAATTATTCTTTTTGGACGGTGGGCCCTTCCCTTTATACGGATATTCTGAGATAAGGGACTTCTCGGGGGACGGAGGGGTCATACCCTCACCTATGGTGGATATTACGCGCTCATATTCCGCCTCTAGGACCTCCGGACTCCGAAAAATTTGCAGGGTACTGATAACCCTTTGGTTCTGAGGTCTGGCCCAAGTCTTCGGTCTCGCGATGCTGTGTCTTAATGTAAAAATAGGCTGTGATGTGGTCACTAAGGGAACACACGTTAGGGCACTTGCTGTCGGTGGGTAATAGGCCGTTTGACTGGTTGGCCCACTTGCCCAGGGTGTTGTCACACTACGGCTTAGTGGCACCGTCGCTTGGTATTCCCAGTCTTCTGTCGGCCGGCCCCGAGCCCGTCCGGGGGTCATAGATCTCCTATTTGCCCCTTGATATTGCTGGAGGACCCAGCTCCCCCCGCGACCTACATGAGCAAATTTTGGGACGAGCCTAGTCGAGTGTCTGCTGCACTGACCCTAGTCGTGGATCCGCGTGGCCTAGTATTCACGTTCGCGAAACGGTTGTCCTCAGCTCGGGTGGTTCTCGAGCTTCCGCCCACCGATGTTGTTTCCTGAGTAGGCGGCGCCATGACCATCTCATCCCCCCTCCACATGTCTCTGCTGGGATGCGGGGTGTAAGTTGGCGATAGCGCAACCCTCAAGGCCTGGTCTCCCCCCATCCCGGGTCATTGGCGGTGCCCATGTGATGTCGTTTCTAACATCGTGAATGGTTGGTGGAACCCGATCCGGTGCCGGGTACCCTCCACTGTCCGTGTCACCTAGTGACGACCCTCTATGTTGGGCGCCATTTTATAACCAATTTTTCCAGGTTCCTCGTATGCACTAGGGTTAACCACGACCTGGCCGGGTGCGGCCCAGGGAGGAAACCTGATTAAAAATTGGCTAACCACTTACCTGCCATGTCAGTCGGGAACACAGCCACCGGAATTGATCGAGTTCGTGGGTCACACTCTTTCAACGCACGAAGCCCGTTGATTCTTTTTTAAAGGCGCGGATAAACCTATCCGAGCCCCGTAGGATCTGGTCCTTTCGAGACTGGCAGGTCGGCAAGCTCACTCTTTAAACATGAGAGAGGGAGTGGGAACTTTGGAGCGAGAGAGAGAAAACACTTAGCATACACTAAACTCCGAGCTATTTCATTAATAAGGTCGTTTTATTAAACCTACTAATATTACTTTACAACTTCACCGAGAAGGAAACAAGTCACATTATTGAGCACTTTCGGGTGCTCTTCAAAAGTTACTCGAAATTTGTGTCCACGGTTCACTAGACTAATTCATCACAACGTAAACCAATTTAAGAATCTCCCCGGCAGAAATAATGGACGATTTCCCAACGAAGCCCACTACAGTTCAAAAATAGCCGTAGGGGACACCGGCGCTATGTACGACGCCGGCCGGCGTCCATTGCCACGTGCTCACACTCCTTGAATCCGAGAGACGCTCGCCTCACCTTGACTAAATTCGGGCTTTAAGCCGAGCGTTTCTCCCCTTCTGAGTGTCAAGGGGGTCCCAGACGGTCTCACTTTAATAATTTTATACCAAAACTACCCGCGGTCACAAATCGCCACACCGCGTGGGTGTCCGATGTCGAGGCTGAGAACACTGAGTTTACGGTAATGAGGAAGACCACCTACCTCACAACCATTCCGCCAATTCACGTTTCCCTTCGTGATCGATTAGTATTTCGTTGGTAGTCTGATTCTGTTCTATTCGGTTCTCCCAAAATATTCAACTAAGTCTTCCAGTTTGTCGGTCACACCGAACTCCGTCAAACCACGAACACAAGGGACAAGTTTTCGTCTGCTCGATTTCCCTTCCGTTCCTTTCTTGAAGGCGCACTCCGTTCTTCCTTCACATCCGCTGATTGGTTCACCTCAGGTCTAACAGGGCCCTCATTGGCCGCCAGAACGCTGCTTATGACATGGCCGTCTTCTGGTTGTTTCCAGCATGGCCACCTTTCGGCCGCTTATAACAAGGCCGCCTGCTGGTTACTTCAACATGGCCGCCTTCTGGTTATTTCCAATATGGCGGCCTTCTGGCGGCTTATAAGATGGCCGCCTGTTGAGATAGTGGCCGATTCGTGCTGCCCCTCGTGGTCCGTAGTGGAATCTCGGTTTGGTATCGGTTGTGTCTGGCCTGTGAGTAGTGTGATCCCTCTTTGGCTGCTTGTACGTAATTGCTGCCACCTAGCTACCGCTCGCTGGTTACCATGGCAGCGGGTGCAGCACGAACTCTCGTGACATGCGTGGGACTGCTGCGTCGTGTCGGTTGCGTTCCCTCTTCCCGTCCTGCTTCTTTGGTTGCTGGTGGGCTGTCGACTGTCTGCGTCGTCTGCTCTATGTTTTCGAGCTGTCAGTTTGTTGTTCAGCCTCGACACCGACCACATACATATTTTGTCGGTTTTTACAGTTCCTAATATTATCATTAACGGATACAAAAAAACAAGGAATTAGTCTAGTCATTAGGGAGATGTTGCGTAGCGTATCGTAGGATACGGTATACGGTATACGCTAAACGATACGCTAACGAACGTCGGATAGCGGACAACGTTAACGCTAAACTCGTAGAGCATGCGCAGAAACGTCATCACGTGACTTTAGCGTTTACCGTATGTTACGGAACGATATGCAAAATCTCCCTATGAACCTAGACTCGGATCTTGGCTAGACGGTAAGTTTGCTCTTGATCAATTTATGCAAGCCGTCCTTTCCTTACTTTCGGAGGTTAGGTACGGCTTCGCTGTATAAGTTTGAGCCAAATGGGAGTGTCTTTAGTGGTCCCTCAACGACGTTAAAGCTTTAATAGAGCATATCTCGGAAATTACTAGAGATCAATAATTTTAAATATAGGTTTCGAAATTCGTCTTGATTTTCTCTATAATTAAAGATGACTTATAAAACTTAATCATCTTAAACTAATCTTATACTTTTTTGCCCTTAAATGAACACTTTGAAAATTATGAATTGTTTAAAACTTCTTAATGTACTATTAGGAAAAAACCAAGGTATATGTGAAACAGTCGATAACTGGCTCTAAAACATGCGATGCTATTCGTGTACTTCAAAATTATACTGAAGTATCGAACAAAACTTCTGCAGCAAGAAAAATTTCTAAAGCAGATCGTACTGCAACTCATGGACATTTGCGGTATCTGAGCCAAGACATGATTCCAATCTGCTTCTTTTCCAAATTAATTTCCAAAGAAAAGAATTGTTTAATGGTTTGTCGTTTAACATAACACTCCAAAGATTAGAAACACACTCGATCCATTAAGTACGATGTAAAAGATAACATTGCTAAGAAGTCACCTGAGTCCATTATTGGTCCTGCGCCCTGCATCTTATTTTTGATTTCAAAGTTTAAGATTAGACACTTCATTCTTAAAAGAAAACGTTGTAAAATAAGAAACGCTTAAACCTTTTCAGGAAGCAAGAGAGACAATAAAATCATTAAAATGCATAAATGATTGTGCTGAGCGAGGTGTTGCTCTTTTAACTACGTTGAATAAATCGCTTACAAAGAGTGAAGAAGATAAGCAACTAATTTTTAAAATCGTAGAGTATCACTGAAAATGGTTCCTAGATGCAATAAATGCATAAAAGAGAGGTTGCGATTATATCTCAAAAACTGAAGCCGATTCTCTCTTCACCTATTGGTTGGATTTAAATTCGCCGCCTATGCTTTAGAATCGATATTAGAATCGAGAAGTGCAGTCGAGAATCATTTTTAGGTTAAGAACAGAGCTGCGTATTATGAAGCCAAGGCATGTGCACTATTTATGTGCACATTGATGTTTGATGATAGCTGACGATATGGACGTAAGAACTCATCGCATGGGGGGAGGTAGCTCCAGTTTAAAAGGGGAAAACCAGCTGGATGATGGTGGCTAAGAATTTGCGGCGTTGTGCCGACTATGTACGTTCCCCGGTTCCCCCCTTATCAATTGATGGCGACACCGCGTGACACCACCAGTCACTCACGTTGAGTCTATGAGTTCTCACTTCTTACGTCTTATGGTTGATTCCCGAGTGATTCGTTTGGTGGCGGTGAATGCTAGGGATACAAGTCGAGTCCGGAGTTTGAATTGTACAATTTTGACTGACTCTTAATCCATTTATAATTAAACAATTTACATATTTTAAAATCAAATATTGAAGTTTTCCAAAATTTAAGTCGTCAGTCCTTAAAGAAATGAAAACGTTCAATTTAATTAAATTTCAATTTTTTGTAACATATTTTTTCAGTCTACAACGTTTCAATTTTTATCCATTACGTGTCAAACTTGAAAACATTTATTATTTAATTAGTAGTAATAATAGTATCTTCATTAAAATGAGCAATTACAAAATCAAAATATGTACAGTTTGAATGTTACAATTTCAATTCTTTTACTTAAAAACAATTTCATTCGTAAATATCTTTAAGATATATTGAGAAGTTTTTAAAAAATTAGCCTTTTGAGAAGTACGAATTATTTCATAATACTGAAAAGTGTTTATTATGATTCCTAAGAAAATTGATAAATAACAAAATTATCAAAACATACTCTCGAAGATTCTATGAGCAGTAAAAAAATTTTATGAAAATTTTGATTGATTTTATTAAATATGTACAAGTTATGAAGAAATTTCTAAAATAATAAAAAGTTTATAAATATTTCAAAAAGCCTAAAACAAAATGTAGATTTTTTAACATTTTGAAATTCAGTTAAAACATTTTTATGAATTTTAAATCATCTTAGAATAATACTTTATTTTCATATTCCTCCAAAACAAATTCCCATCATTTTCTGATCTAAAACAGTTTTTGAATAATTCTTAAAAATATATTGAAAAACAAAATTTGCACACATAAATAACAATTGAAAAATTATTGATTTGGAATTAATTATAATGAAAATAATATAACTTCTCAATTGGAAATTATTCACTTTGAAGAGAAAAATTTCAATTGTCAAACTTTTAATGTTCATAGCTTAGAAATGATTAAAATTATATAAAATTAAATTTTGAAAAATTCACTGATTCATTCATCAATTTAAAGTATTGCAGATTATAACGTGCATTTACATTTTTATAATTGAATCTAAGTATTTTAACTATAAAATTGATAAAAGTTAAAAAAAATTATTTTTGCACTTTAAATTAGTTAAATTTTAAATTGTTCAACTGCTTAGTTGAAATAGATTCAATTTTATACATGTAGATTATTCAATACCTTCACACAAGTTTTTTTTCACAAAATTTAGACCTGAGTTCTAATTATAATTACAATTCTAATTCAAATCCAAATACATTAGTCTTCAACAGTTAAATTTTTTAACACTTAGCTACCACACTTCTCTGAAATCATATGATATGATTTGATATAATATATCAAAATAATTACAAAATCAAAATATCTACAATTTGAACGTTACAATTTTAATTCTTTTATTTAAAAATGATTTAATTTGTAAATAACTTTAAAATATATTGCGAAGTTTTTAAAAAATAAACTTTTTAAAAGTACGACATATTTCATAATACTGAAAAGTGTTTATTATGATTCCTAAGAAAAATGATAATGAACTCAGTTGTCAAAACATACTCTCGATAATTTTCTAAGCAATTTTTTTCTATTTCAAAATATTGTAAAAAAATTTCATGAAAAGTTTGATTGATTATATTAAATGTGTACAAGTTATGAAGAAAATTCTAAAATAATAAAAAATTTATAAATATTTCAGAAAGTCTAAAACAAAATGTAGATTTTTGAACATTTTGAAATTTAATTTGAAACATTTTTATGAATTTACATGATCTTCAAATAATTATAAAATCAAAATATCTTCAATTTGAACATTACAATTTTAATTCTTTTATTTCAAAACAATTTAATTCGTAAATAACTTTAAGATATATTGCGAAGTTTTTAAAAAATTAACTTTTTAAAAGTACGAAATATTTCATAATGCTGAAAAGTGTTTATTATGATTCCTTAGAGAATTGATAATTCACACAATTATCAAAACATACTCTCGAAGATTTTATAAGCAATTTTTTTCCATTTTTAAATATTGTAAAAAAAATTTGATTGCTTTGTTACATCCCGAAATTTTATAAAAATTCGATGTAACACCTAGCTAGGCGCAACCCACCTTACTCTACGACTGTCAGGCTAATTCCATCAACTACAAGCCATAGCGTTACCGATCTTCTCTGAGATCAAACCTAGGAATGGTAACTGCACTACGGTCGGTAAGAGTGAGACCACAAGATACTTAATGTATTACCATGACGAGATAAGAAATCAGAGAACACCGATAACTTAGCATATGTTCGGTTAATAAGAGATTGTAATTACAGACTCTACCGTTATAAAATAATTAAGTATATTTAATAACATACGAATGTATGCATATTCCTAATAATCCAATAGCAAAGTTAGAACTAATTATATGGAACATGGATACATGCGTATGTCTAAATTAAGGTAATAATTTATCGACATATTGTCATATTACTGTTACTGCTAAAGTATAACCCACCTAGTGGAGAAACATGCGTATAGTCAGACAAGACGGTAACCGAAAGTGTCTGATTAAACGCATTACACATAATTAAGTTAGTAAGTAGTAGAATTCATATTCTTGAAAGGTCAAGAGTCAAGATGCACGACCGCTGTCCACGGTTGCTGACGATAGCATAAATCATTCAACGTTTAATAGTATTACTTACCCACTAGCATCGCTCACAAACATTGAGCGGAACTAGATACGAGTAATATTATTAATAAGAACGTGCCGATTTCAAAAGTTAGAAACGTGCCGATTTCGAAAGTTGGAAACGTGCTGATTTCAAAAGTTCGATCGCCCTATCCCTAGCATGGAGAAACCATCATTTATAAACCCCAGATACATCCTTGTCAATTGTCTTACGTTTTCTGCAGTCGCACTGCTCACTTCGATCTACGGTTAACGAATCGCTTTGACAAAGTCGCGGCTTCTAACTTACTGTGACCGAAGAAACACTTTGAATAAGTCAAGTACTTTCAAGTTCAACTCAAAATAGTTAACGTGTTCGAGTCTCGAACTAAGTCCCCTCGGCTGAGACGATCGGTCGTTGTAGAGAAACTTTCCGAATAAAGTCCGCGGTGTTAACGTTCGTGAAAGGACTCAATATTGAATTACTTTTGAGTACATTCAAAGTCTCATCCGGTAAAACTCCGTCGGTGTTTTACAAACAATAAGGAGATACAACCGACAAAGCAACTCACTCTCTTGCCCTTTCAAGCATCGAAAGGTATATGTAAGTCTAATTCAAGTAACTTTTAACTTTATTCTTATTCTTTACAATAAAACAATTATTGAAGCAACCATCTCTTACTCATTTTAAACACTGTACTCTGACACAGTCCGCGTAGGGCTGATAAGTGACACAGAAACCCACAATCAAATAATTGGTCAGGCCTTACCAGCCTGACATAATCAGCACACTGGTCTCTCTCTTTTCCTATTTTCCATACTACCCTCGCCTATTGCTCGGGACGTGACAGCTGATTTGGTGGCAGCGGTGGGATTGTCACTTCCGTTTAAATTCAGTGTTTTCATTAACAAATTTAACTTGAGTGTATTTTTAAGATAGCTATTCCATCGGCACTCGGGAGCATAAGTCCTTCTTTGATACGTCGCACGGTCACCTTCGGGGCAAGGCAAAGTTCGAAGTGCATGATAGGCGTTGGTATACTTCGCGTGCTCGCAAGCTCTGCCATCGTTAATAATCCTACGAAATACCCTGAACTAACCTTGTATGTACTCCTTGTAGCAGGATTGTACAAGTGAAGGGTTTAAATCAACGTCATCGAAAATCAACATTCGAAAATCGCGTTTTAGATCATTCCGCGAACTAACATCATTTTAAAACGAATTTTAGTTAAAAAAAACTGAAGTCTGCAATTTCCAAAGCCTAACTAAACCACAACCGTGTGGGAAGCCCGTCTAAAAAGAATCAAGTGGCGAGGAAATTAATTAACTTGAATAGTCGAACTTTTCCGAAATTTCAAACCATCCAAATAATTTAAAGACATATCTCTTATAGCTTGAAGTATTTATGAGCCTGTACTTGACCCTAAACTGGTCAACCATATTTCGATTTAAGTGAAAAAAGTAACAAAAGGGTATAAATTAATTGTCTCGAAAAATTTAAATCTTCTAGATTTTGAACCCTTTTAATACCCATTACTTTAAAAGTGCAAATTAATGCAATTTTAAAGACAACTTGAAACTATGGTGTAAAAATTACAGTTCTCAAAAAGGCAAATTACAATTCTCTACATCTTTAATTGCCTTTTATTCCAAAATAAGTTGAATCCCTCGTTGGAATCTCTATTTTACGGATTGATCACCCGTGAATGGAAATTCTACAATAGATTCACTAATTACAGATTTAGTCAATTTTAACAACTAAAAGTTAAAATTATGATTTTATTCCTTCAGACAGAAGTTCTAGCTACAACATATTTCCAAATTTTTATTTCAAATCAGTGTTTTAACCAATCACACGTGATTCGGAAATCATAACTCACATAATTGATTTATCCAGCCTATAACAACTCAAGCTGTCGTTGCAGAGCTAGATGCAACCATAGACATCAAATCTATACATTCGAAATGCTTCTCCTCGTTCTTAAACGAAGAGTAAGTGTTTAACCTTTACTGCCTTTTCTACTAAACCACGAGAGCGGTCGCTCGCCAGTGATTAGTACGCGTTACGATCAGACCGTTTACTTACACTGCCGCAACACTTTCAAGCACTCGCGGTTAGTAGACTTTGCAGTATTTGATTAAAGTAATCTAGCATGGCCAATCATGTATTGAAAAGAATGGATACACGTTTACGATTAAAAACATCCCTTGAGCAATCGCGAAAACAAATTCATCCAAGTTCTTCTATTCGTACCTTGTCTTAGCGCAACTGTCTAACAATTATCGCTTTTTCTACTGAATGCGCGATCATAGTCAGGCAATTCACTTGTATTATAACGAATATCTGAGTGAATGCAATTATAACATCACACCCTACAACAGAATAAATTCCTAGGAATTGAATATATGCACAGTTATTAAGCTATCTCATCTCATTAACATCACCCGTTTTAAAATAAATTGTATAATAAGTTCTACACAACTTTTAAAAAATGTCTGACGATCCTAATCAAACTCAATTTACTGACGATATTAATTGTACACTCAGTGAAGCCATGATGACATCCATGGCAGAGTGCTTCGCCATACAACAAGGGGTTATAAATATCCCTACTTATGACGGAAAAAACATGTCCGTGAGAGATTTTATTCAAGATATTATAAACGGAGCATCATCAGTGCTATCTAGTTGTGAAGCACAGTATCTTAAAGCGGTCTTAGCTCGGTTAAAGGGTTCGGCCAGGGATAGCATTCACGGAAGAAATTTTAGGACCCTTAATGCTTTAATTAAACACCTAAAACAGCGATTCTCACCCCGTAAAACGTACTCATGGTATTTACATGAGATTTCAACAATTAGAATGAATCGAGAGGAAAATGTTAGTGAATTTTTCGATAGACTTATTCTTCTAAAATCAGGAGCTCGAGCGGCTCTTGAAGACAAATATCCGAATGTTGAACAACTACTAGCCCCGTTAACAGATTGCGCCGTCGAAGCTTTCAAACGTGGGTTACCAAATAATATATCTAGCTTAGTAGAAGCACGTAACCCTTTGAGTTTAAGCGCAGCTTTGAAAGTCGCGCTCGAGTACGAATCCAGGCAGCAGTTAAGTTCTCAATATCCTACAAACCCATATCATGAATCCAGATATTCTCACCCCAGTTATTTGGATTCACATGATTATAATCCTAGTCATCGGATTCGTTTTTCAATGATTGAACACCCCTATGATGTTTCTTATTCAACACCAAACACAAATTCAGACACGCAAGAATTTACTAATTATCCGTATAATCAAAATTCTCAACACGAGTATCCGTATACAATCAACCCTTATTTTCCAATTGCCCCTTTGCAAACTACAGGATATCCTGATCCATATTATTCACAGGATTCACCCCGTTTTTCAAAAGATACAGAACATTTAAACTAATATCCCGCTCGCCGTACAGACGCAGCGACGAGCACGGAGAACTAGAAGCGTCACACAAACATACAAATCATGAGAACAGACGGACCAATTTAGATCCAAAATTCCATTTGGAATCCCCAGCAATAGAACTTTCATCCCCTAGTTTCAATAAAACGAAAGTTTCCTTTTTAATCGATACAGGAGCCGATATTAATATTATAAAATTAAACTCGTTAGACGAAGAATTATTAGCAAATGGAAATGAATCGATAGACATAACAGAATTAACTCAAGAAAGAATTCCGACTATAGGCACAGTAAAGCTATCCATAGAAAAATCCTTGGTAGTCTTTCACGTAGTCTCTCCAGATTTTCCTCTACACACAGATGGAATTCTAGGAAGAGAATACCTTAGACAAGAAAAGGTCAAAATATCATTTTGGCATAATCATATAGTTCTTCATTCGAACCCATTAAAACCTATCCCATTTATTGATAAAGAGTTCAAAATTGCGCAGGATCAGATAATCGATTATAAAGGAACGAATTTAAAACAAAAATGCAATATGAAAACGGTAGATGAACTTGAACTAGATAGCGAAACGATAGTCCATCAAAGAATGAACTCAATTATAAATCAGACTGAGAATGAACTAAATGAACTCGAGGTTAAGGGAGTATTTAAAATGTTTGAAGGGGAATTCCTCGGTTCTCAAGTAAAATCCCCTTCAAGCATTTTGAAAATTCCTTTAACCCCCAAGCCTACAACTCAATCACGGGGTTTAGCTGGAGCTTTAGCTAAATTAAGAACTCTGTGGACAGTAGTCGAATACAAGCCTCGACATGCATCTCCGCTGCAAGCTGAGTATGAGTTAGATGCCAAGCGTAGCTGTTTCAACAAGTTACGAGGGGAGAATTTAAGGATAGGCATAGGAAACCTAGACGAAAGACGATCCCAGAAAACTTCACGACGAATAGGCTAAAAATATGGCACCGTTAACATCCTTACAATAGATTAATACATCTTTCCTTTGTAGAAGAAGCAACAACATCAACGTTTGCCCAAGGAAATGCTTCATTGGTAAAAATGTATCAACTCCCTCTCTCTATAACTCTACATACAAATATTTCACCTAAATTAGAGATCTTTTAGACTAGACAGTTGTCTCCTTGATATTAGAATAACTAAAGGAAGATTGAATGGATTACTCTGAATCAATCTATTTAGATTATTACATTTTCCAAAAATTTTAAAAAACTATGTACTTTTAAAACCGCTAAAATTTGAAATATCCTTTTTACAAAATTTTAAATAAAAGAATTTTTCCGACAAATCAATTGATTCAAAGGCTCTCTCATTGATTCGCAGAATCTAATTCCTGGAAGCAAACAAAGGAATCAAGCTGGACCTTTTGAGTTCAAAGAAGTTAATATTTTATTTCAGGAGTTCGATTCTTTGAATTAATTGAAGACATGTGTCTGATGCAAATAAAAGATCACTACTTTAGATAAATATATTTCTAATACTTAACAATGGTACTCAAGGAACACTTTCGAAAAATAGTATTGATTTCAAAACACCGATGCATACTAAAATGAATGCCTCAGGTCTATGAAATCGCTGTGAGGAACATGTTATCTAAATCCAATATAAAATTATAATAACCAGTCAGATGATTCCACTGTACACAAACTTCAAATAAGTCTAGTAACAAATTCGATTTTCAAAATTAAACGTATTGACTTGGTCCTAATTGTTTTGTGTGTGGAACAAAAACTAATTATAGCAATTTTGAAGTCAAGCGCGAAAACGAGTAAAATTCAATCCAAGTTGGTACTGATAAGTATACTAGCTGAATCCTTTCGAAGTTTCTCAAGGCAAACCACATGTTAATTGAAGAAAAGAGATCACAATCTCCAAATCGAAATATTCACTTTAGCCTTAACATTATCAAATTTTAGTACGATCACCCCGAAAAAGAATTTTTGGACCAAGAAAACTGTTTTCTTGGACATACATGAAAATTTTGTTTCAACCAAATCTTTGGTTATCCTTACGATAACCTCATTTTGTGGTTGAAACAACAAACAAATTTTCAGTTCAGCCAAATAGTTTTTGAGTGTTTGTATACACTCAGACACACTTGCATAAAAACAAGAGTAGTGAACAAATTCCGAATTAAACAAAATATCAAAAATTGGATAGCAATAGCAAATGCTGTTAATCATATTCTGGAATGTACAACAATCACATGTGATCAAGCAAGATTGATGAAATTTCCTATTTTTCCTAATCCCTATACCCAATCAGTTGCAAAGTTCTCAAGAAAAACAGAGAAGTAATCAACCGTTCAACTGTTCAAGTGACAAGGTGTCTACACCGTACAGGTCACACCTTTGTTTCGATGTCCATCAAAACAAGGACATTATCATTGACGACGAGAAACGATTCTAAGGAGGGAGGACGGAAAATAAAATTCAAAAATTTTCTAGTCCAAATGCTACAATAGACGTGAAGAAACCAATAAATGGAACTGGAACATGATATCAACATGGCATCATGCTGCATCATCCTAATATTGGACTCCTTGAGGCTGTTTCCACCGGAAGAAGAATCTCCAAAACTATGCAAAGGAACACTACACTTCTAACTTCATATGATGATAGCACCATCTCATCATGGCTGCTCCTCAAATGAAATATAATCCTCTCATTACAAGATCTCACCGGCTACGGAACACCTACAACACGATAAGAACATAGAGATTAAAATCCATGTTAACCTCAATCATTCAACTCAAGACCACGCTCGATAGCAGTGAAAGAAGATCTGTAACTTCAAGTTTTACGGACCAACTGACTCCTTTCCTCAAAAACCAACCATTTCAAAATTCTACCCTTGCAAATTATCATCAATGACAAATTCCATAAGATGGATGAAGATTACATACACATTGTAGAATCTTTAAAAGCAAACTGTTGTTGTTATACAATTACGTAACTAGTTATAAAACCACTATTGGAACGTCAATATAATTAATTCTCTAAATCCAGAGTCTAAGGAACATGTTTCAGTAAAACATAAGAAAACAAAAATTCTATTTGATATGCTCGTGATAAGAAAAGGCATAAGTGGGTAATTTACCTAAGCAATTATGCGACGGATCGAGAAAATTCGTTAAGGTGAAGCTAAGAAAAGAAATGCATTTCCTATAAAATGTAAACTACAAGAAAAGTGACCTCAAAACTACTATAATTAATACCAATAACTAATAATCTAATTAAGACACCAATATAATATTCTATGTTGTCAGATATATACGCCCGCAGTGAGTGAGAAACTAGCCTCAGAAGAGAGAATCCGTCTCCATGACTGGAAGGAACGCCACTATGCCACCTATCGTGAGGAATTTTCGAAAGCCTTTCACCATAACAATTGAGGTATCAGGATATGCAGGAAAAAAGCTGACACACAAATGGTCGAAAACCAAACTTCACATTCATCGATGACGATGAAAAATTTTAAGAAGGGAGGAGACACAAGGGCACCTTGTTTTTTTTCAATTTTAATCATAAAACACACCAAAATTTCACATAACCAAATTGAAATATTAGCAAACATAAGCCAACTTACGTTAAGTATGATTGACCAAACGCAAACCATAACTATGGAAAGGCTAACTACAGTGTTAGTAGAAGAAACGGTAAGCGTCAGGCGTTACGTAGACATTCAATATGGCCGCCTGCAATAAGTGAAACACTACCGCAACATACAGACTCCGCCCGTAGCACGAGCGAAGCACCAGTAAAAACACCACGGCATGCCGACAAAAGTGGCGCGAGCAGTAGGAGAAACATACGAAGCCACAATGCACACAGTCATCACTCACTATGACCAGCCGCACAAGAAATACAAGCCAACGGAGATAAGGAACCAAGCACCGCCTGGAGAAAGAGAATCGACACACACACAACGAGGAATCGAACCCCGGTCGGTGAGCTTCACATTCGAGTGGGTTAACACTAGACTAACCAGCAATGGAAGTAGGGTGACCATAATTGATTTTCGAAAAGTAGGACAAAAAGCTTTGAAAAATGAGGACAAAGTAGGACAAAACTTTATTTAAAAAAGAGGACAAAGTAGGACAGAAAAGTTTGAAATAGTAAATAACAATGAATAATAAATAACAAATAATAATAAATACAGGTATAAAATTCATATTGCCGAAGATTTCAATGATTTTCCAAAGATTACACAAATATTAGCAAATATTTTAAAAATATATTTCAAATATTTCGCAAAGATTTCCAAAATTTCGTACAAATTTCCGGTAGATTTCAAAGATTCTACAAAGATTTTAATAATTTCCAAAAGATTTCGCAAAAATTTTGAAGGTTTCGCAAAGATTTCCGATGGATTTAAAAGATTTCAATAATTTCCCAAAGATTTCACAAAGACTTCAAATATTTAGCACAGCTTTCGGATAGACTTATAAGATTTCATTAAGACTTCAATGATTTTTCAAAGATTGCACAAATTTCTCAAAAATTACTAAATATTTCGAAAGTATTAAAAATATTTCGCAAAGATTTCCATAGATTTCAAAAAGATTTGAATGAGTTCCCAGAGATTTCAAATATTTCACAAATATTTCGCAAAGATTTCGGATAGATTGAATAGATTTTACAAATACTTCAATGATTTCCCAAAGATTTGATTTCAGTAATTTCACAAATATTATCGAATATTTAAAAGATTTCAATTATTTCAGAGAAATTTCAAATAGATTTCAAAGAGGACATAAGGATTCCAATGATTTCCCAGAAAGTTGACAAAGATTTCAATAATTTCACAAATATTATCAGATATTTCAAAAATATTTTAAATATTTTGCGAAGATTTCCAAAGATTTGAGAAACATTTTATAAAGATTTTAATGATTTCCCAAAGATTCCAATTATTCCACAAAGATTTCAAATGGATATCAAAGATTGCACAAAGATTTCGATGATTTACCAAAGATTTCATACAGATTTTGAAGATTTTGGATAGATTTAAAAGATTTCACAAAGACTTCAATGATTTCCTAAAGATTTCAAAGATTTCTCATATATTTCGCAAAGATTTCGGATCGATTTAAAAGATTTCAATTATTTCACAAAAATTTCAGATGGATTTCAAAGAGTGCACAAAGATTTTAATAATTTCACAAATATCATGAAATATTTCAAAAATATATCAAATATTCCGCAAAGATTTCCAAAGATTCTACAAATATTTCAATGATTTTTTAAAGATTTCATTAAGATTTAAAAGTTGTCACAAAGATTTTAGATAGATTTCAAAGATTGCACAAAGGTTTGAATGATTTCCCAAAGGTTTCGAAAATTTCACAAATATTTCAAATATTTCCAAATATTTCAGCAAGATTACAATGATTTCCCAAAGATCTCAAAGATTTTAAATATTTCGCAAAGATTTCGGATTGATTAAAAAGATTCACAACTTCTTCAATTATTTAACAAAGATTTCAGGTAGATTAAAAAAAATTCAAACGATCCGATAAATTTAGGGCGCCTTCACACGATCGCAGATCAGCAGATTGCATGCAGAAAGTTCACATGAGTGAAAGAGACAGGCTGTTCTCCATCTATTTTATTCTTGTGGACTTTCTGCATGCAAATTGCTGATCTGCAATGTGTGAGAGCGCCCTTAATCATTCGATTTCAGAGGGGTCAAAATCAATACTTTTCCCCTCCCTGGTCGATTTCTCAGGAGGGCATTGCCCCATATACCCCCTAGGGATCAGCCGCCTCTGAATCACACTTAACCTCCCTGGCGGACCGTCCGAACGCAAACATTACGCTACAGCGTAACGGTAAAGTAATGGTAAAGTAATGGTAAAGTAATATGGCACTATAATTGATAAAAGAAACATAATTAATATGTAAACTGTTGCAATTATAATAAAGCGTTAAAATTTACGTTAAATGGTCATGCCGTCATTGCAACAACTTGCTTTCTCATCGTTAAAAAATAAAAAAACAAAGTGGCTGTCATTCAAGTCAGGCCCCTGCAGACTGGCAACCCACTTGAAGCCCCGTTAACGGGTTGCCAATATGCAGGGGCCCGACTGCAATGAAAATCACTATGTTTTTTTATTTTTTTACGCTGCAAAAGCAACTTGTTGCAATTACGGCATGGCCATTTAACGTAAATTTCAACGTATTATTATAATTGCAACAGTTTAAATATTAATTTTGTTTCTTTTATCAATTATAATGCCATATTACTTTACCATTACTTTACCATTACTTTACCGTTACGCTGTAGCGTAATGTTTGCGTTCGGCCGGTCCGCCAGGGCTATCAATAATTTTGATAAACTATATAAAAGAAAAAACCATTTAATCTGCAAAGTTAGATGAACATAATGTTATTATCCAATTATTTTATTTTAAAGTTTTTCTAAATTGTTTGAAAAAAATTTTTATCATAGAAAAATTTATTTTCATTACAGAGACACCGACATTTCGCGTGCCGGTCGAGTCGCCGGTTCAAGCCTGTTACCTATTAGCTGTAAGCTGTCATAATACAAACAAACGCGGCACAACTTGCGACAACCCAACCGACCGACCAATCACACATAGGGAATTCGAAATCCGGTCAACATTAGTTCACTACATCGACATATAGTACTAGATCGCTAGCTACGGCCATCGGAAGTGCAACAAGGAATAGAAAGAGAGGGGAAATCGAGAAAGTTCACCTGTCCTTTGCTAAGGATGGCGATTGGTGGATTGATCCTTTTCTATGAAAGCAGATGGAAGATGAGTGGAACCAAACATCATCCTTAGAAAAAGACAGGTCAACTTTCTCAATTTTCCCTCTCTTTCTGTTCCCTATTCCACTTCTGACGGCCTTAGCTAGCTGTCTAGTACTATATGTCGATCGTTAGATGGCATTAAATGTTAAAATTTTGTACAAAAAAAAGATCCAAATGATGATTAAAAAATAAAAATTTATAATTTAATAAATCCGGACAAAACCCGGACAAAGTAAAAAATCCGGTAGGACAACTCACACAAGCCCTAAAATGAGGGCATGTCCGGGGAAATCCGGACGGATGGTCACCCTACATGGAAGTCGTATTAACTTAATAAGAAGAGCACTCATCCGTCAGACAGACTACAGTATGCATAATAAAAACGTGCTATGCCTACTGCGAAGCAGGATTGTAATGACACACGTGCGTTGAGACTTGACGTTACGTCTGAAAGTATGCACATTTTAGGTTAAGCGTAAAATAAGGCGTATTGATGCAAGCCAAACTAAGCTTTAATGCATATATACATGCATTAACGCACTAGTTACGAAATGTACTATTAGTATATTACGACAACATTTTGTAGAAGAAACTCAATATTATGAACGATCCTCTTTTTCTTAGAATCCAAATTTAAAAAAAAAACGAATCAAAAGTCATAATTAAAATTTGATTTAACATTTTTAAGGGTATGAATTTCAACAGCGCACTATTACTTAATTCGAAGTATAAAGCAAAATGTTCATCATTAACTTGTAAATTATTTGAAAATTTTGACCATAAAATTTGACACTAAGGAGTTCTAATAAATACCATTGGTTTTTAAATCATCGAGGACGATGATGATTCTAAGGAGGGAGGACTGTTACATCCCGAAATTTTATAAAAATTCGATGTAACGCCTCGCTAGGCGCAACCCACCTTACTCTACGACTGTCAGGCTAATTCCATCAACTACAAGCCATTGCGTTACCGATCTTCTCTGAGTTCAAACCTATGAATGGTAACTGCACTACGGTCGGTAAGAATGAGACCACAAGATACTTAAAGTATTACCATGACGAGATAAGAAAACAGAGAACACCGATAACTTAGCATATGTTCGGTTAATAAGAGATTGTAATTACAGACTCTACCGTTATAAAATAATTAAGTATATTTAATAACATACGAATGTATGCATATTCCTAATAATCCAATAGCAAAGTTAGAACTAATTATATGGAACATGGATACATGCGTATGTCTAAATTAAGGTAATAATTTATCGACATATTGTCATATTACTGTTACTGCTAAAGTATAACCCACCTAGTGGAGAAACATGCGTATAGTCAGACAAGACGGTAACCGAAAGTGTCTGATTAAACGCATTACACATAATTAAGTTAGTAAGTAGTAGAATTCATATTCTTGAAAGGTCAAGAGTCAAGATGCACGACCGCTGTCCACGGTTGCTGACGATAGCATAAATCATTCAACGTTTAATAGTATTAGTTACCCACTAGCATCGCTCACAAACATTGAGCGGAACTAGATACGAGTAATATTATTGATAAGAACGTGCCGATTTCAAAAGTTAGAAACGTGCCGATTTCAAAAGTTGGAAACGTGCTGATTTCAAAAGTTCGATCGCCCTATCCCTAGCATGGAGAAACCATCATATATAAACCCCAGATACATCCTTGTCAATTGTCTTACGTTTTCTGCAGTCGCACTGCTCACTTCGATCTACGGTTAACGAATCGCTTTGACACAGTCGCGGCTTCTAACTCACTGTGACCGAAGAAGCACTTTGAATAAGTCAAGTACTTTCAAGTTCAAATCAAAATAGTTAACGTGTTCGAGTCTCGAACTAAGTCCCCTCGGCTGAGACGATCGGTCGTTGTAGAGAAACTTTCCGAATAAAGTCCGCGGTGTTAACGTTCGTGAAAGGACTCAATATTGAATTACTTTTAAGTACATTCAAAGCCTCATCCGGTAAAACTCCGTCGGTGTTTTACAAACAATAAGGAGATACAACCGACAAAGCAACTCACTCTCTTGCCCTTTCAAGCATCGAAAGGTATATGTAAGTCTAATTCAAGTAACTTTTAACTTTATTCTTATTCTTTACAATAAAACAATTATTGAAGCAACCATCTCTTACTCATTTTAAACACTGTACTCTGACACAGTCCGCG
>CAKNXH010056905.1:0-45197 GCA_932178445.1 Andricus quercusramuli
GGATAGTAAAATCAGTTTTTTGGACGTAGAAGTAATTAAAGCTCAGGATGGTAATATTATTACTAATTGGTACAGGAAAAATACATATTCAGGTAGAATTTTAAATTTCTTTTCGGCTCATCCTTTTCAAAACAAAATTTCAGTCATCAAAAACTTGGTCGACAGGGCTCTAGGTTTGTCCCACATTTCATTTCACAAAGATAATTTAAATGTTGTTAGGAATATCCTTTTTCTGAATCGCTGCCCAGAAAAGTTGGTTGAGCAACAAATCACAATTAGAATTCAACAAATCAAAAACAAACAAAGTAACATTTCGGCTACAGATAATCAGAAGGAATTGAGGGAATATAGTTCTTTTAATACTTTTGTTCTTCCTTTTTTTGGTCAAATTTCTAAAACTATTCAATTCATGTTAAAAAAATTTAATATTCATACTATTTTCCGTATACCATTTAAAATGGATTCAATAACAACTTTTGGTAAAGATCCTTTAGATAAATTTGAAAAGGGTGGTGTGGTTTACAAGATCACTTGCAAGATCTGTAAGATGACTTATGTGGGACAGACTGGAAGACTTCTTAATACCAGGGTGGAGGAGCACAAAAGTGATGTCCGTTTAGGACGTTGTTATAAGAGTGTTCTTGCTAGACATACGAGAGGGTTTGTTGATGTTGATCATGAGTTTGACTGGGATAATGTTGAAATTTTACATAGTGAAAGTAATGAGAGAAAGAGAGAATTCATGGAAATGCTTTACATTAAAAAACAAAATAGGTCCTCTATAAATTTAAAAACTGATTTAGATAGATTAAACAAAAGTTATTCAAATTTGATTAATTACATTTAGTTTTCATGAGTCTTGACTTTCTCTTATTTCTTGATTGTTGTGACGGATTGGCCTATTGATCCACATTCAGATCTCAGGTACCGAAGGGATAACGTCGTCGCTTTGTCGCCGCTCCCACCTGTCACCTGTTTTCTTTTTCCTGCCTTGATAAGGGTGCTGTGTGAGCACCGAAACGTTGGTAATGTAAATTGCATGCTTTTTTATTGTGATTTGATAATAATAAAAATAAAAAAGACGAAAGAAATAAAAAAGAGAAGGAAGGGGATGTGGTTGGTTGCCTTCTCATTTTTCTTTCCTCTTTTTTATTTTTATCCAAAGAAACAAAAAAATTTTATTTTTTATTTTTTTTTTTTATTTTGTTTTTTTTAGGAATTGCAATAGGAGCATTTTGTAGTGTTTGTCAAAATTTAGTCGTTTGAATTCTTGTTGTCTTTTCAGGAATTCTATATATTGAATTGATTGTTGGACGTTAAATGGGATTTTGAATTTGATTTTAGTCTGATTTAAAATTCTTGAATTTCAATAATAAATTGTTTAAACAATTCATTAAAATATCTAATTTTCAGTATAAAGTCATATTTTATGTATTAAAAACAATTCGCATTAAAAAAACCGCAAAAAAATCATAATTAGCGCCAAAAAACTCGCAAAACCCATTTTTTCACTTATGGGGTTTTCTTTGGGACCCTATAAAACAGACTTATGGGGGTGATATTTAAAAAGTGATATTTTATTCGTATTCTATGGCTAATTGTGAAGAAAAATGTTGAGTTTCAACTCGATTGAGATAATATTGAGGATTCTGAATAAGATTTACAAAAACGTATTTTTTTCTTATGGGAAATACATGTTAAACTTCATGGGGCTTGCGCCACCCCTAAATATCATTTTTTTTCAAAACAAAAAAAACGCATTTATTTTTGTGCGGATTCGAATAAATTTGGGGGGTGTCCCGATAAAAATTCGAAAAAAAATTTTTCCAATGCATTTTTGGACCACCCTAATGCCCAGCGACGTTACGTCATAGAGCTCGGAACATGTTGGTGCCCAAGCAAAAAAAAAAAAAAAAAAAAAAGGGACGGAAAAAGGAAAAAGTGCGAGGTTGGTTTTGGTGACTTTTCCCCCTTTCTCCCTCTTTTTCATTACATTAATTCATTACATCTGTAGAATAGTGCAACGTTATTAAAATTATGAAAAATCTAAATACAGATCTAGGAAGACGTTATGAAACCGAGCGGAACTTATAATAAAATTTATCAAATATTAAGTAAAAAACACCTAGCAAAACTCATCGAGGACGATGAACAATTTATGGAGGGAGGATGTTACATCCCCAAATTATTTGAAAATTGTGTCGTAACACGAATGGTAAATGTATCACAGTAGGTAATGACCTACGTGGTCAGCTGCAACCAATTACCCACGCATGACGAACGATAACTGAGCTGCGGTCGATAAGGAGGAAAGCGCGAGCTAATTAGCGAGGTAGTACCATGAGTATACCGACCCATCCAACGATTGATAATGCAGAAATGCTAGGTTAAATTAAATCAACGTGGAACCTCATGTTATAACTTTCAAGTAAAGGATAAGCTAATTATGTACCATTACAGTATATAAATTAATTGTAATCGAATAAATAAGCAATGTAACTGGTAGTTGCAAACTCATGTATTACATGTGTTAAAAACTACAAATTCGAATTAAGAAATTAGTCGCAAAGGAACAAGAGAAGTTATCATCGATAATCAATACACAAATCAATATCATTAAAAAGGGGAATAGTTCAATAGAAAATTAAAGTACAAAATATAGTCAGTGAACGCAAAATAGGACGTGTCTATCAAGCATTACTCATGCGAACATTCCTTGATTCTTACGTATCATGTAAACTTTTCAAATTCGCGCGTTCCGATCGTACCTTTAGCGATTCGCGCGTGCCAATCGTAATTTTAGCTATTCGTGCGTGCCGATAGAAACTTTTGCGAATTGTACGTGACTTTCGAAGAAGCATTTTCCTATATAAACCCCAGACCAACCCTTGGTGGTTGTCTTTATCGTTTGAACAGTCGTACTGTCCACATCATTTACGAACCGCCTTGACTAAATCGCGAACTTTTACCTCACCGCGAAATATTCCTTGAAGAAGAACCGCCTTGATTAAGTCGTGTACTTTTACCTCACCGCGAAATAGTAACGTGGAGTCCAGTTTTCAAAATGAAGTCCCTTCGGCTTTCGGTCGTCGTACTAATTGACCTCGAAGTTGTACGTAAAAGTCAATTAAAACAAACACCCGGTAGAATTCCATCGATATTCTGCAACGAATCGGGGATACAATCGATAAACCAATCTTCTCTTGCCCTTTCGGACTGAAAGGTAGTGTAAGTTTTTACTCTTTAATTACATTGTTACCCATTTACTTCTCTCATGTTATAATAAACAATTATCCTACCAAACTAGTGTCATCCTGAATTATCGTAATTCCCTTGGATTGAGGAAGTGAAAACGAACCCCACAATAAAAATAAATAGTAGGGCCTTACCAACCTGACTTAATCAGCCGCTGTAACCTGCCTCATCCTAACCTTTTTTCAAACTACCCTCGCCTTTGCTCGGGACGTAACAACGTGCACAAAGAAAAAATCAACTGGCTCAAAATCAAATCCACCAAACTCGATCAAGACAGAACATTCGCTCTTTATGTGATATACGACAACGAACAGATTCTTAAGGTGGGCATTGCAAAAAGAACGATTTCTGAGAGACATTTCAAAAATGTTCAATCACTGACTCTTTATCTGAATGGAAATACCAAGACAGTCGAAAAGTATGACGATCTCATGCAATTGATTCAATACATCGATCCCAAATATCAATCATTTTATCGCGATTTGAGAACAGCCAACTCAGCTCAAGATTATGATTTAGCTAGTGGGGATAGCGATAACGAGTAATTAAAACATTCAATTCGAATTTCTTTCTTGGTGAGCTATTGTTGGTGTAGAAAAGATAGCTAATAGTTTGAATTTTTCATAAAATGTGTTCGTGTTCCATTTACAATTCATAATTATATTTTGTATCCAAAGTTGGAACATTATTCAAAAAGTAAATTTGTTGAACACGCCAAACACTTCGAAAAAAAACAACAAATATGATACAAGAACAATAAAGGTAAATAAAATTTCTCTATTAATATTCCTTATGAAGTTATAAGAAAAGAGTTCTATTGTATAACAGTTATAAAACGATGAAATTACATCATTTATATCTATTATATTGAAATGGAAATGAATGATTCTAATCTTTCTAGAATGTCGCTATGAAACACTTGACAGGAATTTCATGTTTGAAAAACTGCTGTCCTCGCGCTTCACGCTCGATAATATAAGTAGTGAGGGCCAACTATGGGGCGCCCGCCGGTCTACCCCCACTCCTCGGCCATCTGTCTAGACTCGCGCCTACTCCCACCACTACGTCGCGAGGTCAGTGACCCCTGGTCGTTGGGGGCATATGTGAACCACGTGAAATACGCCCCCCCCACCCTGGTCACTGATAACTATAGCTGATGCGAGCAATTGCATGTGTGTCTAGCCCTTGTTTGCACACACGTCCGGAGATAAAAATTCCTGGGAAAAGTGAGATATGTGACGTCACTTCTAGTAATTTAAATTTAGGATTATACTTCAAATGATTTTAACTAAGAATGAAATATCAATGAACTTCTTTTAATATTTGAATATGAATAATAAAGAACTTATTTTCTAAAGGAATGGTATGATAAATAAAAAGAGATTAGGATTACAATTCAAACCTATTAAAATGGATTTATTCAGTAAATTGAAAAAAATCACATCTAATTACAAGTAGAAAAAACCGGTTTATAAGCTTGAAAAATTTAATACTAGCTTAAAATTAAAACATGCACTTAAAATTAACTAAATGACTTTGATTATGATTATTATTGTGATTCATTACACATCGTAGCTTGGGACATCATTTCATTCAATTGAATAAATCACAAATTTTCTACTCTTCAAAACGAGAATTTTCAATCAATCTTAAAATTGAAGCCGTATAAGTGACGCAGCATGAAAAGAGAGAGATATTAATAAGCACATATCGCAAAAATACATTTTGATAAACACTTAAAAGTAACACTTAGCGCGTAGTATTAAATGTGAGTACACAATGCTAGATATAAAGTAGCAAGTTGTGGAGAACAAGATTGAACACAAGATTCAAGATGTGTATTAATAGACCCCTTATTATAATTACCACCTTGGAAACTGTCTTCAGGTTTGTGAAAAAACACTCGACTTAATCTTATTTCTTTTTAAAATCATTTCATAAAAATTCGATGCAACGCGATCATTTTCTACTAGATTTTCGCTGAAAAGTTTGATAAAATCGCGCAAAGAAAAACCAGTGCACATACGATACAAGAACATAATACAAAACTGGCCACAAACCACTGAAGAGGAACTTTGTAACTCTGCTGTTTTCCAACGGAATAGGGTACAGTTTCCTCGCAGACGATGAAGATGTTGAGGAATAAGAGGCGGTAGGCCATAGCTGTCAAAGTACGTTTTCTCGGCCATTTCGGTCAATATGAACAGCTACCCAATGCGATCCTTTTTTATTGTGTGGATCCGCGTTGAAAATTAAAGCAGCCGGTCTCATCCACACCTTCGGTATCCGATCCGCGGGGAATACACCAGTCGTATGTCCCGGTATTACTTGAAGTGTTTGAAGTATCTGAAGACTGTCCATCTCTGTTTCCAGTATTTTCAAGTCGAGACAGTTCTGGTACAGGATTAGAAACCTCAGTCTTGATCTGATTGATTTTTTTAACAGAAATCTGTATGAAGTTCGCGACTGTCCTCGATGTCACCGTCGTCCCAAGAGTGTCAATTTTAGAGCAGTCATTTGTTTTCAGTGAACTCTGACTGCAACGAGTGACACCACGAAGCGATATTTTTTCGCGTTTTTGACTCTGAAGCCAGATTTTCAACTTAGTTGCGTTATTGACAACACATATGAAAAATGTTCCTTTCTTTACACCGTGATGAAAACAGTACTGTTTATTGATATCCAGTTTTTTAAAAGTAGGACATGTTAATTCTTCTAGTTTGATAATCTGTCGACTCATGATATCTTGCAAAAGTGCAGTTTTTTCCCGGCCTCTGGTATACATATATTTGACCAGCTGATTTTGCGACATCACAAAGATTTGAATGTAGATAATTCGTAGGAGTGTCCCCCTCAAACCACTCGATGCCGTGAAAATAACAAGTGAGCCAGTTATTTTGTTCTTTCGCAGCGCTACAGAGATCAGAGAAGGGATAAGATGGTGCAGCTATCCAATGTCCAATATAGTTATGATCTACTGCAATAACAGCCACTTCTTTTGCAATAAGGTTATTTCCAAGATCACGAGAGCCTTGAATATCAATCACGAAGTCCATGATATTTTTCACATGAAAGATTATCAATTTTATCCAAAGCTTTTCTTTTCAATTTTTGACCAGATTCTTTAAAACGCGTGTTAAATGCCTGCTTGAGTGGTACTTTGCTGTCAACGTAATTTAAAGCTTTAACACCTGTTTGAAGTGCATCCTTACCGACTGTACGCGTACCTCTCGCTAGTATCGGCAGCATACGTCAAAAAAGCCCACCTAGAAAACTGCCAATTCCATGACCTCTCTGATAGGATGATCCGACATAAACTTGTGATATTCTCCCTTCACTTACTTGTGTTGTGTAGTAATCTACGTAATAACTCATTATTACTGGAGCATTTAATGTTTTTTCTTCTTCTCCCTCTTTTTTAATCAAGTTTTTAAAATAGAAGTGTCACTGTCAGAGTGCCAAACTCGAATGGTATAGGTAGTCCAACATGATCCCTTGTATCTACTTCTATCGGACGAAATTCGGTATGAAGAAGTGAAATGTAATTTGGAGATGAAAACTGTGTAACTTGTGTGGATGCAAAAATGTAGTTTCGGGTATCGAGAGGTATAATACCTAAAAGTGGTGTTTTTGCATCACCCGTGAAGTGAGGTTCACAAATATCGCAATAAACAAAGATTTTCTCGGGTAAACCACGTGCTAGACTTGGAGGGTGATTAGCATAATGAGGATTATCTGATAATAATTGCTGTGGTGCAAAATCAAGCTTATGAGATACTTTTTTACTGATTGCAAGAAAATGTCGTCCCTTTGAATTAGAATTGTCTTGACAAATTTTTTCAACTTTGATATAGCAATCTTTGTCTTTTTGGAAAATTATTCCTACGTGTTCTCAAGAAATCGGTGTTTGGTTTATCACTCGGACAAGATCGTTTACCTGAGGGTACACACCGGGTCGAAACTCAGAGACAATAGGAGTTAACCATTTACCAGTAAGCATACCTGAGCTGTATTTATCTCTAATAGCATTGTCATTAAGCTTAGACAACTCGGCGTCCTCTTTAAGAACGTGAGGAAGCGAGTATTTAACAAGTAAATCTTCACTGTCAATTTCGCTCCATTCATTTCTCTCTCGTAATTTTCATGATTTTTTTCATCATTCATACTACTCGGTACATTTGTCATTGAAGCTATGCAATTTTCCATCTGATCAGGTGACTCATCTCTTACATGAAGAAATGTTCTTGGAAATTGAAATTCTGTAAGTCCAACAGCCCAATGACCCTGTAAACGTATTTCGTGAGGCTGTTGTGTAGTGAAGCGACTCGTAGTATTTTGCGGAAAATACTTCATACTGCTGTTGCTAGGTAAAATTAGGTGAAATTGATCGTTATTCATTGTAAATTTTTTACATCAGTAGCAGGTATCCAGGAATTGAATTGATCAGAATATCCCATCCACTTGATAAGTCCTTGTTTTTTAGAACCCTTCCCTCTACTACGTATCACTCATTTAATTATAAATTCTATCTCATTAATATCAGTATCTTTTTTCACACCCGATAGTTCTCTCTCGTAAAAAACTCCGTCTATATTCTCACCAGTTAGATCTTGTAACTCGTAAACATATGGTTTTCGTCTAAGACCTTTAATTATTCGTTTTGTAACAAAAATCTCTTCTATCCAACCAGCTTCATAACCTTTCGCAAAGGCACTTTTCTCTCTACTGATCCGTACGTAATCCGAGACCTTATATTTAGGCTTTTTACAACTCAAGGCTTTTCTACCGTACTTTCTTTGAATATTCAAACGGGCGTGTGCTGCATTCTCCAAAGTCACCTTTGATGGTCGCACTCCTAAACTAGAATGTCGTGCATTATTATAACCCTGCAAAATCTGTTTTAAGACGATTGAGTCGTTCAACTATAGCAGCCTTAACATTTGGATCACGTACGGCACGAAACTTCATCACACGATATGATAAAAAATTTTGAAAACCTGCACCGAGAAATTCTTTTCCTCTATCGGTCTGAAGACAGATGGGAAATCGTTCTTTACTTCTCTCAAGAATACATTCAAAAGCTTTTCTAACTTCGTTCACAGATTTATTTTTAAGAGGCTCAACCCAAGCGTATTTACTCAGCACGTCAATCGACACCAGTAGATACAAGTATCCTTTGTTGGAGTCTTTTAAATGCTATAAATCAACTCAATCTGCTTCCCAGAAATTATCTATATTTGATATATCGTAATTTATTCTTCTGAAACATCGATGAATTGGTATGTGTAAATTATATGTATCTTGAGATTTTAATCAATCAACTACCTTTGCACGTGAGATTCTACCGCGCACAGCGTTCACGAGTTTTTCAATACCCGCGTAAGAGGCTTCATGAGATGGGCCAAAATATATTTCTTCTAATAATTTCATGGGTTTAGAAACAATGTTTTCCACTGACTACTACTTCTTCTCGTCCCTTGAGATTTAGCTGAACCCGTGCTGTAAGGTGTTGCTCGCTTCCTACTTCTACCTGGGGTGTCAGTGATACTTGTGCATACCTCGTTACCACTAATGATGCCTTCTTCTTCTGTCATCAGCGAGTCATAAAGTCTAGACGATAGTTTGGGGCTACGCCGACTACCTGTCTCTCTCGAAGAGATTATATATTCTTCCCAGTATTCTCTATTTCTGACAATCTCTCTGGACATGCCGATTTCACGAAAGATCATGGCAAACTGGCTTCGCCCTGCCGGTTTTACCTTTTTTCTCAACCTCAATGCATCGTTTATTAGATCACTAATATTTGAATTTTTTACAGATTGACCATCTATAAAGAGAGAACCATCTGAATCCCATTTCACACGTTTTCGTACATCTGGTTCACAAAGTCGTTGGATTAAAACACTTCCTTTATTTCTAAAACATTTTGTGATAGTTGCAATAAAATCATCAATATTTTTAAATAAACTTCCCCCTCATCATCATTATCATTAATATTGGTTGCAAACCCATACTTTTATCTTTCCGGTTATCCTGCCCTCTATTCAGTTTTTTATGTTTCCATGTTTCCTGGGTAAAGAACACAAATTTTTGTAAAACTTGTTGATACATTTTCCATTTTTCACGTTCATCTTTCAAGAATGGAGAATGTAATATTTGACTCATTTCAGCATCGAGTCTGGTCATAATATTACCTGGAGTTTGGGTCGTATTGTTGAGATTGAGAACTTTGTAGTTAACACCAGAGAAGATATCATCTACAGGATTCTTCGAAGAAGTGTGCGCTTTCGTATTTTCAGTACTAGTCTGTGAGCCGAAACCTTGTTGTAGAAATTTTGTTACCTGCTCGCTTGGCACCAAAATCATCTTTCTCGAATGTTCCATAATTGCTAAATGGAAAAGTCATACTTACTCGCTCGGACACATTTGCCTGACGCTTCAAGCTCAGTTCCTCTGGGTTTTCGTACTTCGTGTGCTCGCAACTGCGCACTTCGCGGGGTATTACTCTCTTAGTTAGCTTCATCGTCATGACCTGCTTTTGGTTTAATTATGTACGTTCCACATAGAAAGAGGAACTAATTTACTTAAGGTTCTATCGACCTTAAGGAACACATTCTCATCACGACACTCGTGCTTCGCGCTCGATATTTAGTTTAAAAATCATGTAAACCTTGCGCTCCACGTTCGTTTCTGTTCATCGCTTAATGGAAACTCAAAAGTTTGATCGCGCTCACGATGCGCGATTTGGTTGTCGCGCTTCGCAACGACAATATGTTAGGTTCTACGTTCTTTAGATAAAAATGACTAAATTTGTATTTGATCTAGAATGAAGAAGGAAATTCCTTCACTTCAGCGTACATTTCCGTATCTTTCTAATTAATCATACAATCAGAAAGATTTCTTCCAGCTATCTGAAAAGGGATTATAGAAAAATGGACATTTGAGAAAAACCCGGGGGGGGGGGGCGTCAAATGTTACACAAATCTAATACCTTCTCTGGATGAGAATGTAAAAATAGAATAAACTGTTCAAATGTTCAAGTACCATGAGCTATAATTATTATCATACCATTAAGAAATTTCCCTTTCGGGGTAGGCGTGACTCGCTCGTTTGGAAAATAGTAATGTGGGGAAGGAGGTATAGATTTTTTAGATTGATCTAGAATTTTCGTGTTATTTATTTAAATAACACGTTCGTCCCGAAACACTGATCCGTCTCAAGTGACCGATCAATCTCTTTAGCGATCACCCCAAGTGAAGAGCCTCAAAAAATTGTTAAGTGTGGTTCCCCACTTGGGCTCATCAGTATCCAAGGTCTTTTGTTTCGGGCGTCATTCACTCTATTGCCACTCTGTTTACAAACTATTTGTCGCCACACTTTTCTGTCCTGGCATACTTCTCTAGCTTCCTTCACGTCCATGCATTTTTTCATGCAAGCTCTCGTGTTTATATGGCTTCTTATGTCTCTTCGGATTAAGGTCTCATTCGCATATTCCAACAATTCTTTGGGCGGTCTACCTCTGAGCATGCTGCCATTTACTTTAACTTTGAACACTTGTTTGGTTAGTCGTTCATCTTTCATTCTTTCAAGATGTCCGAACCACGTTAACTGATTTCTTTCCGAAATGTCAACTAGTGTCTCTCCTGTACCACTGGGGCGTAGCAGGCTATGATAAACAATCTTCTGATTCCTACCTTCATCTAACCCACGGCAATCTGGGCGATACATCTTTGATCTTTGAGATAATGTCTCGCTTCTTTATTCATAATCTAACCGACCCCTTGATTACAATGTGATTCACTATCTACTCCTGACCATATTTTAAAACCGCCTTTCAGCACCCCATTTTCTATGTTT
Organism: Andricus quercusramuli; assembly: GCA_932178445.1. Lineage (NCBI taxonomy): Eukaryota > Metazoa > Arthropoda > Insecta > Hymenoptera > Cynipidae > Andricus > Andricus quercusramuli. The sequence goes on from CAKNXH010056905.1 coordinate 11,113, forward strand.
CTATTTTCGCTACCCTTTTTCTTTGTCTCTGATACACATAGAATATCTAGTTTCCTTACGTGCATAGTTTCTCGTCGTTCTCATACCTTAAGATAACGGGAGAACGGGGGGGGGGGGGGGGCAAGGAATGGAAATCGAGAGAGTCGCAAATGGTTGAAGTTTTGTGCTCAGAAAGTCACCAGCCTTCAGCAGCGTTGTATTACGAGTTCCCATGTTTCGATCTGCTAATTCCCGGCCTACCTCTAAGCGACGAGCCAATAACTCTTTTTTTACGCACAAACTTTGTTCCATCATCATTTGTCGTATCTTGCATAGTTTGGTAATAAATTTGAATTTTTGGATGTTTAATTATTTTTTGTGTAATCAAAATGTGAATTTTCGATTTTTCACTTTTTTTCGTATCGTGCGTTTGGCTGAAAATGTTAATTTTTGTTTCTTTTTTTGGATTTTGAAACTGCTGTAACTAAAAATTTCCATTTCATCAAAAATGTTATGGAAATAAATTGTTCGTATTTCCGAGTACTATGAACAGCCGCACATGCTGTTACATACGTAATACCAAAAACATCAAAAATAAATAAAAGTTATAGGTAAAACTGAATGGAACTAGTGTCCAGGTGACTTCTCGCCTCGTGACTCCTCACATCTTCCTTATAATTAAATTTATTTATTCTAAACCGAAAAATTTATAAATGCTTTAATTATAAAAGTGAAGAAAGCATACCAACATTAATTGTAATCCATTAATTGTCAAAGTCTAGAAGCTATTACTTATAAATAAATATAACAATAGGAAGTAAGCGATTTGACGATCTTTCGCTTTGCTATAAACGTAGGGCATTGTCACACACATGTATGCGCTTGCCGGCTTGTGGTTCAAGTTCAATGTTCCTCCTTCGCTACCTCACATCTAATTTCACCACTTTCCAATTAAGTTGACTGATGGTAAACACTGCCATGCGTTCTAAAGGAATACCAATATGCATAAAATGCTGAATTAAAATAACTAAGGCATTTCCTAATTGTCAATTTAAGGCAAGGAAACATAAAAACGAATTTATTTAATTGAGCGGATTCCATTACAGGAATTCTATTGCACAAAAATCTATTGCAAAAACCCTGATGCAAATATTCCTGTCACATGTAAATGTGACTTCGAATTGCCAAATTGCTGACAACAGCTATAAAAAGCGTTCGATCAATTTGGGCGAATATTGCAGTGAATATTAGTCAGAAAATTCCATCTTTCCGTACACTCAACTTCCAAATCATCAAAAATCCCCATCGAACGAGTTTACCAGTAGCCGATGAGCTAAAACAAAATTGCAGTCTGAGGGAGAACGTACTAGTGAGTGGTTCTTCCCTCGGTATCTTTTACCTAAAAAGTCTAAGTTATAATCGCCCGTCTGCGATTCGAAAAGGAACTCGCCCGACGAGTGACTTAAATTTTTTAAATAAATATACGTTTAAAGCTTAGTGCAAAAGAAAACGGACTACCGTGTCGAATATCACGGAGAAAGATTCTTCTCCCGAATCTCAAAACGAGAGGGGAATTTTCTAAGGAAAATTCTAATTTAGAATTACCTAGAAAAAGAGTAGAGAAGAGGAGGCTTTTTAAAAGTACTGTAACTCTTCCTGTAAAACGCAATCTATCTTTTTTTTTAAGGTAATTATAAATGAAATTCAAAGACAAGAAGTTCTTGTGTGTGCAACGCGCAAGTGCTGAGGATAAATTTTGAGAACGCCCACTTTCACGGAAAGTATCGAAAGAGGAGAAAAAAACCTCTCTCTCTCCTTCTACAACCGGTTTTCTTGAAAAGTGGTAGTTATATGACCACAGAGGGGTGATGTACAAAAAAATGTGTATCATTTATATGTATATATTTGAATAAAATTACGTATAATTTTAAAAGCACGAAAAGTCAACAAAACCTTTGTCTCTTCTTAAAATCATCTCCCCCCCCCCCCAGAAATAAACATGGCAGCAATGGCACTCTCAGTCCGAGAGAGGTAATATCGACCCCATTAATAATAACGAATTTGACGCAATATTTAATTCGTCAGTTTGTGGAAGCCTCCACGTATCGAAACATTAACAACCAACAATTGATTATTATAATTTTACCGACATCGACAGCAAGTTTGACGGTACGTAACAAACTGATGGTGGCAGCGTTGGTGTAAGATTACACACCATTCTCCTGCCACGCTACCGTGAAACGTTACCTTTACCTATTTGTTTAAATCTGGTTACTATTTAATTATTATATTGTATACAATTTTTCTTACAATGATGAACCAAATTATTCTAAGCAACTGAAAATTGTTCAGCTAAAATATGCTAAGCATTTTTCTTTTAATGTTTACTATGCAGCTAGAGTATGCTAAATAGTTGAACGTGATTGAGTAAAATAAGTTAAGCGTTGTTGAGAAATTTTTCTGTAAACATTTACATCGGCGATCGATTTTCATTCTAAAATAAAGAGATAAGAATTATGCAGCCATAGTATGCTAAGTAATTTTTGCCTTTTGTTTATTTATTTAGCTGAAGTATGCTGAATAACTAAACATAATTACTATTTGAGAAGTAAGAATTGATACCTTATTCTATTCAAATTTTAATAATCGTTTTTATTGACTTTATTTCGATTGACGATTTTTCAATTTTGAGACATTAAAAATGATAATTACGCAGCGAAATCATGCTAAGTAATTTTCGTTAAAGTTCACTATGCAGCTAAAGTATGCTAAGTAGTTGAACATAATTAATGCTCGAATTGCGCGTAGTCGAAAAGTCAAGAAAAGTAGAAAGAAGATAAATGAATTCTCTTCCTAAATGAGTGGTTGATTCTCACTCAATGAACAATAAAAATACAGTTATTATGCAGCTATAGCGGAATGGAAGCTTCTAATGTGTCCCCTAAGGGTTTACATTGTTCTTGTATCTCTTCCCTATTCCTTCACATACCCCCACATACTTACATGGTGGTGGGAGGGGGACCTACAGTTTAAGGTGGGTTCCGAACCACCAAGAGTAACAGCCTTAAGTACTTAGAGAACCTTTTTGCTCTAGGGGTACCGGTCCCACGACTCTCCGTGGATCTCCCGGAGATCCGGAGATCTCCCTTGCTAGGCAAGTGTTCACCGCATGGGCCACCGAGACTCTTCCAGAGTGCGAGGCGGGAATCGAACCCGCAGCCGACGGAGTGGGTCCAAAGCCTATGCCTTAACCCCGACGACCATCGTCCCACTTATGCAGCTATAGTGTGCTAAATAATTGTTTTCTTCTTTTCGTTATGCAGCTAAAATATGCTAAATAACCGACCAACATTAATATTTAAGAGTGAAAGTTGACACTTCATTTGAACGAATTTTCATTGTGAGTTTAATTTTTGACTCTCATTTTTAATTTCTTTGTCGATTTTGAGATATTAAAACGATAATTATGCAGCTATATTATGCTAATTACTTCTCGTTAATGTTCACTATGCAGCCATAGTATGCTAAATAGTTGAACACAAATAATTCGCAGACTCGAAATTTGACATGTTTAATGATTGAATTTGAAACAAAAATTTACTTTCAGCCGTTTCTCATAGTAAAATACATTTTTTTCAATGTCTGCCTCGCTTGGTCCCAGTATAATAGAATTTAAGCCACGTTCAGGTGAGAAATTCCGTGAAAGAAGAGACAATGCGTTGTGTCTGAAATTTGCGGAACAAAGTTTGGCTGAAGAATTAATTGTTCACGAGATAAAAAGAGTGACAAAGCCCAACGGAACTTCCGTAAATGTTCCATTCAACCTGAGGATTGTGAATCCACCACCTCAGTGAGAGGAGGATAAATTCGAACGAATTACGAATTTCCACCAATTCAGCAATCTTTTTGACCCCCTGATTGGTAACGCTCAAAAGAAAATTGAGCAGAACAATTATAAGAAAGCAAAGGGCACAGATTTGAAAACCCTAGATTCCAATTCAGATTCTGAATCGGAACAAGAAATTATGAAAATGAATAACCCCGGTTCCTCTGATTTTTATTTCTCCTTGCACGAATAAAACGAGTAGTAGAAACTTTTTACTATGCCCAGCAGTTTTTTGATTGAAATAAAAAAATTCCCTGCTTGTTATATTAAATTTAATAAAAGTTGATAGATAATTACTTCGGCCATACCTAGAACGGACAAGAAATGAGATTAGAATTATTCATGAATTAATTCTAATTTTTATTCCTTTCAATATAAGGCAGTGGGGCAAATAAATGCAACGTAGTCTCAAGTGCACAACCTCGTGCCAGAAGTAAAGAAACGCGAGCGGAAGCAAAGTCACCGCGCCGGCTGAGGTGTAGAACGGAGGTACGAGAAGGCTGTTGCACTCCTCCTCCAAGCAAGTGAAAAGTTTCTTGCGCGAATAAAACAAGTAGCATCAGCGGAAATATAATAAAACTGATTTGCATACGGCACCAGATAATCTTGGAAAAAATTACTATCTAATGATTCGAAAAGCCATGCGTTTTAAATACTGAAAATAAAGTTTCCTTTGTTTTTAAAACAAGCCCTGACTCTTTCCCAGAATTGGTGCTAAAAATAAATAATAATAAATAATAATACATTCCGGTGTGGTATCGCTTCCCTCTTGTGTACGATTTACCTCAAAAAGTTGAATGTCTAAAAATTTCTAATTGCTTATAGAGACGAGAAAAAAAAACAATGTAAATATCAATTAAATTAATAATTGACATTTAGCAATTCGCCCACTCGCGCGCTCAACTGACGGGTCGAGCTTTTTCTTTCTCTTCCCAAAAATCCTGAATAATCTCTGTCATGATGAAGTTAAACCCAATCCGGCAAATATAATAGTAATTCGAAATTTCCCGCGCCCAAGGACAATCAAGAATATTCGCCAATTTCTGGGACTATCAGGATACTATAGAAGGTTTATAAAAGATTATGCAAAAATAGCTAAGCCCTTATCTCTGCCCTTCTCAAAAAGGATTTTGTGTGGGAATGGGGGCCGAAACAAAGACAAAGCTTTTGCAAATTGTGAAAGTATCTTAGTAAAGAACCTATCCTTCAATACCCCGATTTTGATCTGCCCTTTAAGCTGACGACCGATGCATCTGAATTTGCTGTCGGAGCGGTATTATCTCAGGAGAAAGAAGGAATGGATATGCCAAATCCTTACTTCTCTAAGATTATGCATGAGTGCGAACAAAGGTATGAGGACACGGAAAAGGAATGTCTGGCAGTGCTATACTCAGTGGAAAACTTCCGTCCATACTTGTACGGGCGACAGTTCATCCTAGCCTGTGATCATGAGCCCGTACACTGGATGACTTATGTTGAAAACCCAGGAGCCAGAAAACTACGTTGGAGGTTAAGGCTCAAAGATTTTCATTACAAGTTCGAGTATAAACAAGGCAAATTGAACAGAGGCGTCTAGGCCCTGTCGGGAAATCCCGTAACCGGAAATGAGACTTGCGAATCCGAAGATTCATTCGACTCGAACGATTCAAACAGCTCAGAACTCTTTCAACCCTCCCCCAGAAAGACTAAACCACCGAAGTCCGCTACGGATTCTACGCAATCTAATGATGAAAAAACTCGGGTGCTGGTAGTCCATGACCGATCACTAAAATATCGCGCTTTTCCAGTAACTCGTGCTTCTATTAAGCAGCAAGGAGATAAACAGAAAAAGATAGTCACTACTATTCCTGCATTAGCGCCAAAAAAATCTGTATCATCGAAGGACGCTGAGCGTTTAAAAAAAGCTCAACAGGGAGAAGGGACCTCGACCACCAAGTCAAAAACTGTAGGAACTGGCTTCAACTACATCAAAATCTTCAACAGTTCTAGGAAAACTTTTGTTACAAGATCCTCTCTCAAACCTGCAAAGGCCAATCCCAAGTCTTCTCGGACATCTCTTAAACCTCGAGAAAGGCAGAAAGGAATCTCCACTCTGAACGCTTCTGATGAGTAATATGTGCCTCCTGCAGCATCTTATCGACCCCCAAATCCAGATGACAGCTGCATCGGAAAAAGACTAATAAGAAACAGAGGTCCACCTCCAGGTCTTCACAACCCTTCCGATAAAGGAGATTCTTCAGTTACGGATAGCTCATCAGCAGATGATGAAGATAGCGACGATTCCGAAGCCCCGGTATTTCGAAAGGCTTACAGTGTCTTACCTTGTTTAGAACCATCCACGCAAATGGTTTTTAAGACAACCCCTCCTACCAAAACCACGCCTCCCAAGCTCCCACATCAGAATCCGCATTTTGTCCCTCTACACGATCCATTCGTAGAAGTGTATGTGGATGGCGCGAGTGACTTCGACAAGGGTGCTCAGAAGGCTAGGGCAGGAAGAGGAGTACGGTTTGACCCAGATCACCCTCTAAACAATTCAGGGCAAATTCAGGGTCGCCGAACCAATGATTCCGCCGAGATACAAGCAGCTACTGCAGCTGCTCGAAAGGCAACCGAAGCTGGAATGAAAAAATTGAGGATCAATACCGATTCAAAATTTGTAGTAGACAGCGCAACCGAATGGATCCCCAAATGGGAGGATAATGGCTGGAAAACCTCAAAAAACAAGCCAGTTGTGAACAGAGCTGAATTCGAGGAAATGAAGTCTGCCCTTAACTCTCTAGATGTAACCTGGAACCATGTCCCAGGTCACAAGGGGATTTATGGAAATGAAATGGCTGATAGATTAGCCCGTGAAGGAATCGGAGAAGAATTCTCCTCCAGGCCAGAGGATCCCGAAAATGAGCAGGGAACCACTGACCTCGACTCACCAATAGCTGACGTCGCCCCAGTGCTAGTGGATAGCGAAGGAACTGACTCCGAAGTAGATGAAGGTAAATTGGAGAGTCTGAGGGATTCCTTACAGAAGTCCTTCTCCAAATTCGATAAGTCTATCGCCGAGAGAGGGTCGGATAAGGGCCAAGAAAAAGAAGTCGGCAATAATCTCCTCACATGTACAGCTTTCTCAGATGACGAAAAAGAAGAAGAATTGTTGCAACAATTAGAGGCCCTCGATCCTTGCACGGGACTAGATGATAATATATTCGCCACCCGTGTGACGAATTTTCTCCAGGCTTACGAGAAAAATTTGGAAGAACAGAACACAGATGAGGAAGTTGGTCCGGATCTCCTGGAACATGCCCAGATGCACCCCCTGAATTCTACTTGTGCCAGCCCAACAAAAGTTGACACTACTCAAGAAATTCCTTAATCACCACCAAGAGAAAAGCCATTTTCCGGGCTGGCGCGCAAGAATACCGTGAGATTCGAAGGTTGCCCTGAGGAAGCCGAATCCCCAATCGTCGGGACACAACCCCCAAGAATGTCCCTATTTGCCACACCTGGAGTACATGTAAATCCACAAGCAAAATCTACTTCTTTTTCAGAAACTAACTCTGAAAGAGGAACGGATTCAAAAAAGAGACCGGACATAAGGCCGAGAAGACTACAACAAGGAGCAGTGCCCAGCATCAATGTTAATTTCCCTACTGCCTTCTCAACCTCAATGATCAAAGCCACCGTCCCATATATCGACACCTCGTCACCCCCGCCATCACCCCCGCTCTCACCCCCACCGACGGATAACAAGGACGCAAGATCAGTCACAATTTGTACAGATCAACCCAACATTCTCCATGAATGGAGACAATCATTAACGTACAAACGTGATAATTGCGCTTATTTTATCGTGGCAGATTGCGAACCCACAAGCTCAATCGCAAAACTACTGATAGCTATTAATCGTCTTGGTCCGCAAGACCTTTGGGAATGCCGTCCTAAAAATGGACAGGTCCTGGTAACCCCTACCGTTCGACATAAAACGTACTCAATAGTCGTGAAAAACTGACATGACGACGAAATAGACTGGAAGGATGTAACTCAGGGATTAAAAAACCTTCAAATTGCCCTAAAGCGTGATGCGAACATAAGTTGTCGCATGGAAAACTCTGGAGACCTCTTAGGAACTCTCCCAAAAAACAAAATGACAGAAATACTGTCTTAAATTTTCCGGGGTGGTGATATATTAATCACCCTTTGTCACGGAAAAATTGAAGCCCCTCCCCTAGAAGCAAGATCTAAGATCATTGCCGAATATCACGGCAGTCTTGTAGGCGGACACAAGGGCGTAACAAAGACTTACCAACGTATTCGCGAACACTACTATTGGTCCGGTATGCGGGATCAAGTTTGTGAATACCTACGAGGTTGCAGGAGCTGCCTTGAACAGAAGCAGGTCCGAGCCAGAACAAGGGAGCCGATGCTTATAACTGACATCCCTTTTGGTGTATTTGAAAAAGTATCCCTCGATACAGTTGGGAAACTACCAACCACACCTAACGGAAATAGACATATCTTGACAATGCAAGATAACTTTAGTAAATATTGTATCGCCGTCCCCGCACCCGATATTAAAAAATCCACCATAGCACATGCGGTTGCAACTACCCTAATATTCCAATACGGTGCACCTAACTGCATCCTCACGGATCGAGGAGGTAGCCTTGTCAGCCAATTGATGAGGAAACTTGAGAAACTCTTTAATATCAAACCGCTCACAACTTCTGGCTATCGACCGCAAACCAATGGCTCTTTAGAAAGAAGCCACATCGTGTTGACCGACTATGTAAAGCACAATGCGAATGACTGTGACGATTGGGATCGATTGCTCCCTTTTGCCATGTTCGCATATAACACGTCAGTCCACGAGGCGACCAATTTCACGCCATACGAGTTGGATTTCGGTAGGTTAGCCCGAATACCTAGTTCCTTTCCTCAAGGTGAGGACCTAGAAATGTATGGGTCTTATTCACGTGACCTTGTTGTAAGATTGACCGAAATTCAAAAAAATTGCAGCGAAAAATTCAATCAAAGTCAAGCTTCGCTCGAAAACTCAGTACGACAAAAGGGCTCGGCCATTAAATGGCAAAATAGGAAATCAGGTTTTTGTAGTCAAGGACGCAAGAACGGGTAAATTCGACAGTAGGGCACGAGGCCCCTACACGATTGTGGGATTCAAGATAAACAACAATATTGTCCTTGAAGCCGCGAACGGAGCACGCTTCATGAAACATGCTGACAAACTCTTAGTAACCCACTGTTATTCGATAAGAAGTTACTAGTCAGCATATCCAGAAAGCGTTGAAGTTGAAAATACGCCATCTCAGATCGAATAATGTTCCAAACAAGATCTTTAATGTAAACGCAATAAAAGGATATCTATGACCTTGATCACTTTCGCTCTGAGCGCAGTTGAATAAAAATAAAAAAATATTTTATTATTATGTTTTATCTTTTGTTTTGTGAAAATTTCAATCTCGATGACGTACGTTCAACTTCACAATCATCAATAAAGAATATCTAACTTCCGTCTATTTCTAGGTTTCAATATACCACAATGGACAATGTATTCGCTTTTATCTGGATAACCTTGGCTCTTCTCACAGCAACAATAAGTCAGGGGGCATATGACACGCACCGAATACTAACCTTCAACAGCAGCACCGCAATCTATTTCGTGAGTCTAGGACCAATGAGGCAGGCATGGAGCACATGGAGGATTATCACCTTCCTCCACATCAACGAGACTCACCGGTTCTTGGAGGTGCAGAAGCTTAAATTAAAGAGTCTCCCTGAAAACACCTATGCTAGGATTCTTAGGAGGAATTATAGGACCCGTCGCCGGCCTCCTGACATACGACGATGGACAACGCATTGAGGAGGAAATCATCAACCTCAACTGAGTCGGAGCGAATATCTCCCACCTCGTCGGACAACAGAACCATGTTCTCCGAGAACAGTTAGAAGACATCCATCAAAGAAGTAAGGAGCAAAACAAAAGACAAGAACGGTTGGGAGCCGAACTTAAACAACTGACTAGAAGGATGAATGAAGCAAGCCTTGCTCTAACGCAGTTAGATTACACTGCTGCGTTAAATATGGTTCTTAGGGTCACCGATAGTAGTTTAGACCATTATATAAAATCCGCTGATCGAATCCTCGAAGTTATACATGCAGCACGACGAAACCAATTACATCCTTCTCTGTTAACTTCTGAACACCTTGAGCCAGTATTCAGAGACGTTCAGGATCATGCTCCAGGACTCGCATTTCAAACCTCAGGGCCCAAGATCAGCATAGAAGAATTAGCAATGGTGGCTACCACCAACATAATCTGTAAGAACGGAACCCTTAAAATCCTCCTAGATGTCCCTCTCCCAGTTAAAACTGATTACAATGTCTATCAGCTGCACACGATACCAGTGGTGCAGCCCATCCTCAGGAATGCTTCAGGCAAAGCATATGTCCGGTCTGAATACTCGCACATTGCGATGGATGATGCAGAGCGAACATATGTCCTCATGAAACAAAGAGAGATGGACCACTGTGAGTATGTGGACGAACACTACCTCGGTCCAGGCAACTCACCAATCTTTGAAGTTTCCTCGCATAAGACGTGTGAAAGCAAATTGCTGAGAAACCCAATTTCCGAATCATTCCGGCTCTGTCATATTCAGATATCGTATGGGCCTCAACACAGAAGTGGTTTGTCCAGCGCAACCTACAAAGAGCTCACAGTTGTCTGGAATGGGATTGTTACAGATTGCACCTGCATGCAGAATTAGGACGAACAAAATAAATCTACCAGCCATAACGCCAAGAAAACAAATTTCGGAAATTATTTATGAACCTCGTCTTCATCTAGACCTGTCTGAGTTGTCCGCCATATTGCTAAAAGATCAGAATTTCGAAGAATCCCATGAAATAATGTCAAGCATATCTAAAAACACTTTGCTTCGAGAAAAAACTTTCCAGGAAAACGAAATGACATTAGAACAAATTGAACAGCAATTGAAAGAAATAACTTTCCAAAGACAAGCAAAAACGAATCAAGATATGTTGATCCATGGCTCCTACGCGAGCATTGGAATTCTCGCCCTTGGACTTCTCACATTTTGCTGCCGCCTACGAATTTTTGCTCAAATACGAAGCCCAACACGTTGCGTCTTCACAAAATCTCAACGAGAATCATACATAAACAGAAATAAAAATGATGAAAATACACAGGATACGTCTCCCATTCGCATCCTGTTATCTGCTGCTACTCTTAATGAAGAGAGTATTCCGTCAACAACACCAACAAATCCACTTCCGCTACGACGAGCTGTGCCGACAAACCTGGGACCGCAAGGCATTCCCATAATCCAACTACCCCCTCACACTGATTTTGTACCTTAGTGTAGTGCTTAAAGTTACAATTAGGGCATAAGTCAAAAATAAGCTATTGAACCACAAGAGAGAAGATAGAACCTAAGACGATTGTACATTCTTACGAATAAAACAAAAACTACACATCCTGTCAAAGAGTGACCAATAACAAATTCGTAGATCTCTTTTTTACGTAAAAACTTTGCTTGATCATCATTTGTCGTATCTTGCATAGTTTGGCTGGAAAATTGAATTTTTGGATGTTTGATTATTTTTTGTGCAATAAAAATGTGAATTTTCAATTTTTCAGAAAATTCAAAAAGTCGTTATGATAATCTTGTAGGGCGTGCAAAAAGAAACATTTTTCTTATTGTGCCTTTTTTTCGTATCGTGCGTTGTTTGGCTGAAAGTGTTAATTTATGTTTTTTTTTGGATTTTGAAAATGCTGTAACTCTGAACATTTTCATTTTATCGAAAAGTGTCATGGAAGTAAATTGAATTTGAATTTTTATCCAAAATGGCTGGCTAACAAACTTGACCTTTAGCTTAGGAGACTAAAAGAGTATACCAATGGACAATCCAATCGATCAATTCTTTCGAGAGTTATCGTGCTAACAAGTTAAAAATCTACAGACAGACCAACAGACAGACAGATACATTCGTAAAAACTGGTTTTTTGGGTTCTGGGGGTCTCAGAACGTGGACATTTGACAAAAACCGGGGGGGGGGGGGGGGGCAAATTTTACACAAATCTAATACCTTCTCTAGATGAGAATTTAAAAATCGTTTTTCGGGCCTGGAGGTCAGACCATATTGACTATATGTTTTTTGGGTCGCTGAATCCGAATCCGAGGTCCAAGAATCCCCAGCACCCCAGGGTTCTTACATAACCTCATAAGACCGCACAATTTTTTTTTTAAGTCTGGGGGTCAGACCATGTTTATGACATGTTTTTGGGTTCGCTGAATCCAAATCTGAGGTCCAAAAAACTTCAGGACGTCCGGGTTTTGATTTTCAAAGAAACTCGTGCAATCTATTCATCCGACTTACGTGTGTCTGCCACTCAGAGAAGCGTCCTCTTGTAAGAAAAGGATGTTTCTTGACCTAAATGGAATTTCCTTTTAAATTTCAGGTTGAGAGGATTTTAATTTGTCTCAACAGGAATCCTGTTGCAGCAAAAAATTTCCTTATGCGATTCGGATTTAGCGACAATAAAAACATATGTGACGTGCGCCGAAGAAAGGGGGCTTACTCTGGAAAGCAAGATTTTTCAGGACGAGCGGTCGAAGTCGACCCGATAGACGCGACTTTTGGGAGAGAGGGAAGACTAAGTAAATCTTCCGTCTCCACTTGCCACTAAATTCTCACGCATATAGCGGCGCTGCTCACGGACGGGGTATAGATGAGACGCGGAGATGTAGTGGTGAGTGGTGGGAGGTATTTCACGGGATCTCGGGCTCTCGAGCGAAAGCACGATTTCTCGGGTACCTATCAACTCAATTATTAGCAATAATAACGCTCTGGTTTTTTTTTTCGATGGTTTCGTCAAAAATAGCAACTCAAAAACTATCGAAAGGTGTAAAAACCTCGATTTCGATTTTTTGAGAGTAAGCCCCCTTTCTTGGGCGCACGTCACATATAATAAACATGGTCTGACGCCCGGACTAGAGAAAATTAAATTTTATGAGGTCTTATGAGGTTATGTCAAAACCCTGACGTGCTGGGGTTTTTCGGACCTCGGATTCGGATCAGCGACCCAAAGAACATATAGTCAACATGGTCTGACCTCCAGACCCGAAAACCGCTTTTTTTTGTGTGGCTGTGTAATCGGTGCGAGTAATAATGGTAAAAGTCCACCCTTCTGAGTCATAAATCGTTTTTTATTTTTCCAAGTACCCTTCGATGCTGCCAATTTTCGTGAAGTATGTTTATACTTTTTTAACCTATGTTTTTCATGTGTTTTCAAAGGTATATCCTGCCAAAATATTTAGAGCACACTCGCATATACATTTTACGAGTTTTGCATTAGCTTTGTTCAGAATTGCTTTTCGTTGATTACGATCGAGGCGACAGAGTGCGTGCAATGCTACTGTGTTTTTTTCACCAATGTGTTTACGTGCAGTCGACGCCATTACAGACGTACAACTGGTATTTCATTAATTCGAGCACCTTCTTTTATATTTTTGACAGGTATGTACACATATGAAAAACCGTCAGTCGGAAAGTTATTTGTTCTACAACGACAATTATCGGGTGTAGAATGTTTTAAATCGAGAAGAAGGTATCATTGAGGCTTGGATGTTGCGTCCTGATATGCTTCTTGTAAAAAACGAAGATTTTCTGGATATATTTGTCGAGCAAGATGTTGAAATTGAGCTCGGTCTCGAGGATTTTTGAAAACAACAATATAATTCGTATTAAATTATATATCCCTTTGTCGATGTCCCTGATGAAATAAATTTTGCGATATAAAGATAACACTAAGATTTTTGTGGTGACTGCCTTTAGTGAAAAGATCGACAATTGTATTGTTTGAAGATTCACGCATAAGATCGTCGATAATTATGAGCTTAGGACGGTCATTCTCGTTAGAATAATCAGATGGTTGCGGTAATCCTCTTCGAAATTCTATGGTTTTACCGTATTCAGAATAACGCGGCTGCCACTCTGAATAGTTAAAAAGAATACGATCAAAATGTGTATCATGCATGACATCTATGTAACTTAAGAATTTGTTGACAAAACAAGTTCTCCCGCATCCACTTGGTCCGCAAACCATAGCAGTGAAAGGATGTTGCCGACGAGGGTCCATTTTCTATACTGATATATAATTTACTATAGATCATCATTTATAGTAAAATAACATAATAAATAAATTAATAATTAAATTATCAATTAATAAATTAGTTAAAATTAAACTCCAAATCAAACTAAAAAATTAAAATTAACTTCAAAACTTATTTTTTGATTATTTAATCAATTAATTAGCTGAAATTAATTAAAATTGAAATTGCAAGTTAGATAATTTTTCAATTAATAAATTAACTTAAAAAATAAATTAAACTAAAATATTAAATAATGAATTAATGTCAATATCAATTAAGATAAATAATTCATTGAATCTAATATTATTCGAAATTAATACTTTTGAAAGTATTTTCTGAAAACTAATCAGCTTGTAACCGCGGAAAGTGTGGAACCTATATAAGCTTTTCCAGTTCCACACCCTTGAACCTATATAAGCTTTTCCGGTTCCACACCCTTGAACCTATATAAGCTTTTTCTGGTTACGCACACAAGCCAGGCTTTTAAAGCTTATTAGAGCCTGGTTCGCATGCCGACAATCAGCTAGTACCCGGCACCCGCGTTCCCGGATCGCCTGGATCAGCTTATCATCAGGCGATCTCACGCGTTGGCCCATCCGCACCGGCCGATGCTGTGAAAATATAATTATTATTTGCCTCCAACTCTTATTATCTCACACTATTAACAGAAAGATACAGAAAATAGTGTAGAGTTTATGATGTTTTCAGTCGCTCAAACACTTTTCAATTTGAACAAGTAAAAGCATTTACAACCTGCTCTCCTGTTGATTTTGCAAGGTGCTACCTGCTCAATTTGAACAACTAAAAGCCTTTACAATCTGTTTCGAGTGCCCATGGTAAGATCCTATCTTACCTTAATTTATATGTGGAGTCTTAATCCCATGTACTTCCTCACGCTAGGATGGTTTAGGAAAATAGAAAAAATATCATATTAGTTAGAAGCATTTTTATTTCATTTTCGGAAAGTGATTGTAGTTTGTTTAACAATGTCCAGTAATATTTTCATTTCAAAAATGCATACACATACTCTCGCACACACACACACACGTACACACACACTGAGAGAAATATACTCTCAGTCGGTGATATTAAATGTAGATGAAAATTTTTGAGCATTAAAAATCATGAAATTCATTTTTGAAATTTTGTCTGAACTATTTTTTATATAAAATGAAAAAATGTTTTTTCTACAATATGAGTATCATAAAACATATGTCAGGTATATTTTGAAGTTATATGTGTGGCTGCTGTCATTAGGTTTTTTTAAAAAACAAGTTTTAGCGTCCAATTTCAATCGGTTGAAAACGGGGCTCGTTGTTATAGCTGTTGCATCGATCCTCTAAGTAGGAGCAAACGATATCGAATGTTTGTTGCAATTGAAGCCATTCATCAAGATTGAAGGATATTCCATGAGATTTGTTATCTGAGAGACGTATAATTGGTTCAAAAGAGCCGTCGAATTGAATATCCAAACCAAGAATAACCTTTTTCAAAAAGGAATTATTTAATTCGTAGATTGTGGCAAGAATCAGAGGTTGACGATGTGAATATTTTGCTTTTTTCACTGTCCCACTTTCAGATAGTGATAATGACATATCAGCAGGACAAACTCGTTTTTTTGAGACACTTTTCACTCTCAAATCTTGTGCGGCTCCACCTTCGGGCCTTGATCGGGGAGTGCGTGGTGGCTGCAGGGATCGGAACCTGCAGTGCTCCGGGCGAGTCCGGTCCGTCCGTGTATTCCGGGACCGGTTAAACAAAGGCTGGGCCCCAGAGTACTGGGGTAGGACTTAGGTCCGAGGGTATACCTGTTCCCAGTTATTTCGGCCCGCCCCTCCACGCACGATGCGCTGGTGATCTCTTTATTATGGATTGTAAAGAAGGAAAACGGAGAGGGAGCGAGGAGAGGAACGTCGAAGAGGAGCTGGACTTCAGCAGATGCTTGGACGTGGTGGAAGATGGCGAGCTGAAGTCGGATGTTGCCGAGATGCGGAAGCGCTTCCGAAGCTTACAGGATGAGCTGAGAGTGGAGCACAAAAAGGTACGGTTGTGCCTTCAAAAAATAATGGAGATGTGCGAATCAGGGAAGGTCACGGATCCGAAACTGCTGGAACAAGTGGTGGGTGCTCAAAGAGCCATGACCGAAGCTGGATATAAGGTTCGTGCCCTAAATCGACAGTTTGGGTTCTATGAGGAGAGCATACATAGGGTACTCAGAGAGAGGATAGGTGAGAAGCTGAGAGAGAAGTCTCTCTTGAGCTCCACCTTTAGGGAGAAAACGGCTTCCGTCAGCACGCAGACGGAGCCTCAGAAACCACCGGAAGAAGCGCCATACACGCGCAAGCGGGAGAGGAAAATGACCCTTAGCTCGCCCAGCACGTCTGGAGTTGAGAAGCCAGCCCTCAAAAAGACCAGGACCCATGAAGGTGACGCCTGGTCTAAGGTTGGCAGGAGGAGAAGGAGTAAAAAGGAGAGGACGGAGGAAATGAAGAAGTCGGAGAAGGAGGTGGTGCCTCAAAGGGACATTGTGCCCGATAAGGCACAAGGACCTCCTAAGAAGAAGAAAAGAAGAATCCCCCGGGAGGCCGTGACCATCACGCCAGCCCCGGGGATGAACTATGCGGATGTCCTGAGGGACATCCAGAAGAAAGTCAAGCCTAAGGACCATGGCGTGAATGTCAAGTCCATCAGGCAGACGAGGACGGGCGATGTCCTCATTGAGGTGGGTGCCAAGGCGGAGCAGCGGCAGCACTTCGGGGATGCCATATAGGAGGCCCTCGGACAGACGGGTGTGTTCGACACCTCGCTTCGAAGGCGCAGGTCGTGGTCTACGACTTAGTCGAGACCACGGAGACTGCTGATGTGGAGGCAGCGGTAAGGACGGCCCTGGGAGAGCAGCTTGGCTCTCCACCTAGGGTAAGCCTAACCAGAACGAGCAGGAGAGGCTGCATCCTAGCTTTCGTCGAGCTGGATGCGGCCGCAGCTGCCAAGATGGTGAATGTTGCCCGACTGAAGGTCGGATGGGTGAACTGCCGGGTGAAGGCACATTGTGCCAAAACTCGCGAGTGTGCTGCAGACGATCGCAGCAAATGCTGCTGGAGACGCCTACAGCTCCCGATGTCATATTCATTTATGACGACGAGGACGTCGTGGGTGTTGGTTCAGTAAGTGGAAGTGTTGAAAAAATTAATAGTTCTCGTTTTTGTGACATTTTGGACTTGTGTGACAGTGACGATGGTGACAACGACGAAGACAAAGAAAATAATTATTCAAACGACGATGGCAACGACGGCAATAACATGAAGGTCAACAGTGACGAGCACGATGACGACGATGAAACATTCTGTGAAGACGAAGATGAGGTGGTTCCATCTAGTTTCGAATATTCTGAGGAGGAAGAAGAGGAGGAGCAGAATGCAGAATAGGGAGAGGTGCAAGATGTGAACGAGTATGAGGACAGGGAAGCCCTAAAACGATCATATGTGGAGAGGGATGATGAAGTCGGTAAGTCGTTGGTTTTTTGATATCTAATTACATAACATATATTTCAACGGGAGGACATCACATCACAATTTATTTAAAAATGGAGAAGTTATTTAAAAATTAAAAATTTATGCGAAAATTAAAAATTTGAAATTTAATTGAGAATTAAAAATTGAATTAAAAATTGAAAATTTATTCTAAAAATTAAAAATTTATTCTAAAAATTAGTTAGGTTAATGATGGTCTTAGAGCGATGTTGTTTGTCTGAGTAATATAAATTTATAAAGATAATTTAAATAGATGGTAAATTGACATACTTCAGACCAAAGAGAGTAGTTTAGCTGTTAAAAACCTTTATTCGCTGTCAACGTTTCGAAAACGGTCGTTTTCCTCATTAGGACATAAAACATTCAAGTTAAATTCCAAGTTTCGTCAAACATCCTAGTTATCATTTTAAGATAAAAAAAAAACTCAAAATTTTTTTTTTTTAATTCTTCAAATTAATACTACTGTCACGTCCCGCGACTTTTATAATAATAATATATAATTATAAACAATATATTATTATTACATAACATTCATATTCAATAGTTTATGACTATATAACATTTATATTCAATTGATTATAACTACATAACATTTATATTAACTAATAAAACAACAAGCTGAAATATCATATCCAATATCCAATTATTATTGTCAAAATCATATTATATACAAACCCGACATTGTTAAAATCATTCGTGAAGAACGGATTTGTAACGAACAAAGCAATGGACCAAGATGAGTTGTACGCATCAATTTTTCGCACAACAAACAGGCACACGCTAATCAAAAACACATAAATTAATCAACAAGGCAACCAGAAAAGCTAGCTGCATTTTGTTTCCCATACGCTTACAAAATGCTGGTACCTATAGCACTTACATAGCACAGTAAACGAAAATAAGCGATACACATAAAAATCTTGCCTATTCAACACAAGAAATGGGCACATAATAATCAAAGGACCATAAATTAATCAGCGAAGTAACCATGAGAACTAGCCACATCTTCAAATCCTATACACCTCCAAATGCTGGTACCTACAGCACATATACAGTACATTAAACTAAAATGAGCGGGCTACATAAAATTTGCAGAACTAACACAGCCATAAAACACACATTAATTGAAGAGCTATAAATTAATCAGCAAGCCATCCTTATGAACAGACCAGATTCTCAACCCCATACGTTTACAAAATGCTGGTACCTATACTACTCATCTACATGATTTAAGCATCTTGACCTACTTATGCCTATGCAAGGGACACCAGCATCTTCGATACAAAAGCAATAAATATCCCAATCAAGGTGACAGTTGTAGGAGGGTGAACCTCTGACAAAGAAGACACGCAAACCTTATGCCCCTCTACATAATAGAATATCTCAGCCTTTGTCATCTAGGAAGGGAAACCATATATTTGGTAACTGCCCCATTCTCCATATTTGGGCACATTACGATTCCTCATCACTGATTGGCTATCCTATCAATTAACCCTTTGGTTTAGGAAGGGATATAGTGCATCCTAGCTACTGCGACACTTTCCGTATATGGGCATACATAAAAATCTCGATGCCCATTGGATAATTAAATCCCTACCACTCATTTACATAATTAATCATCAACAATGATTGGAACCATGATGAATCCCTACTTCTAATACCACTCACCCCTACGGGAATCTTAGGAGGGATCTCATGAATAAATACAGCAGATTTGGAAGCAGGAACTCAGTTTAGGGACTTTAACGAGTCTGCACAGTTTTTAGAAGTTCAACCAGTCTACCTAGTTTAGACTCTCCACCATTAAAGAACCACACCCAGTAATACAATCAAAATTCGTAGAAACCCTAAAACTCCGGTCCCAAATACTCGGGCCGTCAAAATCTTCTTCAAATCTAACTTCTGTTCGGGAGCGTCGCATCGGAATACAATAAACCACCTGTAACAAAGAAACGAGGGAGGCCCAGATCCACTGACCTGGTCAGCGCAGCCTCCATTGTTGTATACTCACCCCCTACGAGTCCCACAAAGAGTTCCGGCCAGAGGGTACAACACATCAACCAGACATAAGTAAGTAGTAAATTATCTCGCTTTCTCGTTTTCCTTTCTCTTACTCTATCGTTTACTTAATTAGTCATCCCTGTTCAAGGTGGACTAAAACTAAACGACAAGAGGCAAGCCAAAACAAGAGTACTCCAGCTGCATTAATCTCAAATCAACCTTTTTGTACTTCATCTCAGTAAAATTGCTATTGTCCTAATAAACTTTAATTAATTTATATTCAAATCTTATTAATTTATTTCTGTAGACCGTAGTTATCCTCATCCCAGTTTTTTAATTTACATTAAAATCTAAAACGAGGAACCATCTTTATTTAATAAAATATAAGGTAAGTTATGTTGATTAAGACGTAACACTACCATACAATTTAATAACTTATTTAATTTATTCGTAAAGTCAGAGACTTCACGACTTTTCTGCTCCATTTTTGTGACCATTTTTGTGATAAACTAAAAATTTATTTGAAAATTAAAATTAAATTAAAATTCATTTGAAACATGAAAATTTGTTTAAAAATTGAAAATTTATTTAAAAATCAAAAATTTAATTAAAAATTAAAAATTTATTTGAAAATTAAAAATTTATTTTAAAAATTAAAAATTTAATTGAAAATAGAAAATTATTTTAAAAATTGAAAATTAATTTTAAAAATTGAAATTTATTAGAGAACAAAAGATTGATTTAAAAATTAAAAATTCACTTAAGAATTAAACATTTATTTAGAAATTGAAAATTTGTTGCGGTAGACATCGCTGCTAATTGGTTTGACCTATTAACAGAACGAGATCAGCGGTGCCTATGCGCAATATGAATAATCCATTTTGTGTCCAGGCAGATTGTCTCTCCGTTTTAGCTAATAGCATGTACCTATACCATCTAGCAACCACTGGACCGTGTACCGAGTGAGTGAGAATTAGAGAGAAAAGTCGAAGCCATAGTAAAGCGTACTGGAACACCGACTATCATCGACACCATCCACACGCGGAGAAAAGCAACACGTCGAGCGTCAACCTCCTTCTTAATCATATTCTCCGGATACTCGTAGCGATCCGTGCCACCACTAAAAGTTAAATAACAAAGTCAATTGTTGTTAAAAACCAAAAAGTTATATAGATAATTGTCTTAACTTTCAACGAACTATCCCACTGACGGAATTAAAAACTAAACAAGCTGAAAATTATTAATAAATTAAAATAACAATCTTCAGGCTTTAACGATAGAATAAAATCGATATAGAATATTTTGACCAATTGATCGAATCCAGATTGCATTCAGAATAGGAAGCCAGATGATTCCAAGTAATGAATAAAGTAAATTGTAACCGAACAATAATGGCAAAAACTGTATTTATTTATTAGAAATAATCAATAAATAAATTTAAAATTAATTGATCACGAAGCCAATAGATTGTCTGATAGTAGATTGCATCAAAAAGATTTAAATATTCATTGGGAAGGGTGACATAAGAATCGAAATCATTAATTCAATAATATGGGTTTCATTCTTCTGGAAAATGATTATAAACAGAATTTGCAACAATACAAATTTAAATCTGAAAAGACCTATACTCTTTATTAGGTATAGGATTTTGATTCCCAATATTAAATGAATAATTAACTTGAGCTGCATGCATAGCAACAGTGCACGTGTGCCTTCCAAATGTCTTAGTTGCAACAATTTTCAAAAATCAGCAATTAGTGGTCACGCGGAGTGCATCCGGCCAGGATGGAGGTCCCATGCTCGAGGTGCGGACTCAGATAAAAACCCTACTAAAATCATGCATACTTTGATTAACGAGGCGAATCGCATCCTGGTATCTTTAGCATTCAACGCCGACTTCTCACCTACGTCGGAATTCAGGTAAGCGATTGGAACCCCCTGGGTTCCATGGTCCGTCTCGTCTTTTATCCGCGAGTCACTTTGCGATTGCCGTCCGAAACTAAATTTCAAAGCACGGAATACACCGGGTTTTTACCGTTTCTGGGCAGCAATTCGACGGTAGAAATAAGCTTGTCTTAACCCTTAAAAACGTGGGTATATATAGGCAGAAAATTTGATCAGGGGTGGAAAAATAGTCCCTTTGTGGACCGTTTTTGAGAAGATTTATTGCATTCTTGACCCAGATCCTGGAATAGTGTTAGTGAAGCTTTCTACACTACGGTTAGTGAAAAACTCATTGAAATTTCATGCAACACTAAAATTTAAAAAGCCTGATTGAAATTTCAATGTAAGTTTTGAAACTATTTTAAGAGATAGTGCATTGCATTTTTTCTAAATGTTCATGAATATCCTATGGATATTCAATGTGGATCACATACGAAACTTCTAAATTTAGTTTCATGAATTATTTTAAAATTGTGTTCATATTTTCATTTAGGTTTATTAAATTTAATAAAAAATGTCATATAACGACTAGCATTATATATAAAATTGGCAGAAGTGCAGGGCAACCACGTCTCGGTAAGACGCATATAGTTGCCCGCACAGCCCATACAAGGGAATGAGTGCATTTCGTCCCGGGTCCGCCCCTGGACTCATCAGTATGGCAATGTGGACGGACCGTGCCACAGACCCTCTGGGGAGGAAGGGACTCAACACCTTATTTGAAGGCGCAAGCCCCCGCTTTGATTGCGAGAAGACTTGCGCCAGCAAGCGGTAGCCGCCTAGCGGTGAGTGCCCACACTTACTTCGTTTTCAATGCATGTTTATAAATTTTACGTAAATCACAGTGAAATTTATTCAGCCACCAATACTATTTTATATACAAGCAATTGAAACAGGCTTCAGACTCAACTTTATGAAATTTCAATAAATTTTGCTTCAAAATTAAGTTTCGTGTTACTGAAAATTAATGAATTTGGCCTCAAATTAATTTTCGAAGTAAAATTCATGAAATTTCAGTGACATAAGTCATTGAAAACTGACTAAAATTTCACGAAATTTCTAACAGTGTAGGTGGGAGGCCACGCGCCGGTGTTTCCAATGCATTTTCTCGAGGGGTTGTCGGCCGCCACATATCATTGTGACGTTTATAGCCTTTTCACCAATTGGGCCATAGTAGATGGGCCTTGCGTGTTCCTTCGTGGGGCTTCCGATACATATAAAGTGTTAAATATATCTATGGTCGGTAAGGTAGGGTGCTTATGGTAATGATAAGTACTGAATATTTATTATAATTGATATTGATAAATAATAATTATTATAAATAAGTGAATATTATGTTTATATTGCGGTCACAGGCCGTGATATTTCAATAATCTATGAGTGCTGTTCGGAGAATATATTCAAAGACTACTTGCTCTAAAGGTAATGATAGGTTCTGAATATTTATTATAATTGATATTGGTGAATGATTATCATTATAAATAAGTAAATATTAATATAATCATATTATTTACTTTTTTATAATAATTATGTTTCTGTTTCCCTTCCCTTGGAATAGAACCGAAGGGCTTATGACAAAGCCACCGAACGCGTCCTTGGGTTGCGGATAGAGGGTCCCCGTACCAAGGGTTTCTGCTGAATATGGATACAATAATTAATAAGCAGTCGCGGACAATTGTCCAGGGATGGTCCCGAAGGAATAACCCCTAAGCGAAGGTGTGCGAACCGTGCCGAAAGCTGCATGGCACCTGGGTGAGGTGTCTTTAACGGTGACTCTGGGATATCGGGCGATGTCTCAGAGTAATAGCCTTATCCTTGCACGCGGGGCTCTACAAGGATGGACGAACCCTTTCCCTAGCTGCTCGTGGGAACAACAATGAAACCAAAAAACCACCAAAATGTTGTAGATGCGGTTCAAAACGATCGAACGCGCAGAACACCCGACAATGGATCGGCAAACAATGCCGATCATCCTAGAGTTCGGGGTGCTGAAAATAATTTGGATGGAAACACAACGACGAACCGGCGAAACGCCCACATTGAGTGGACGGATCAACTTAAGAATGATGTGTTAGACTGCTACGATGCCAGTATTATCCCTGTTCGTGGAGGCTTTATGGCGCGTATGCATACTCTGTGGTGCCAGAAACACCCAGAGCTTCAACACGTTTCGCATCAGTCTTTGCGAAATCAAGCCGACTACCTCCGCAAAAATGGATATGTACGCGGAGCGCTTCCTCAACCGCTGCTTGAACAAGCTGCAGACGAAGATGAAATGACATTAAGACCAACCGCAGAAAGTTGGCACCTTCTTGAAGATGATGGCAATTTCAGTACAAGGAGGAACATCAACATGCAGGTTCCTCTTAAGCCCCAAGATCTGGCTGAAATGGATGCCTGCCTTTGTGGAGATATCTCGCAAGAGTCCGACCTCTGGACCATCAATTGCTCAGTTTATGGTGCTGCGACAGCTTTGGCTGATTCAAATCGAAGGCTCAAACCGACGATGGATCAAAAGACAAGAAGACGCTTGCATCAACTGAACAAGAAAATTGGATGGGCAAGACAGAATGCGTCCCGTGTTCAATGTGTGATTGACTACATAACATCTGGTAGACCGTTCACGGAAAGGGTTCGAAAGTTCGCCCAAGAACTAAGGACCTTGAATCACACACTAAACAAGTCAAAGCTGCTGACAATCAAGCAGCATATTGTTGACAAAATAAGGCTGTTATCTGACGCAAGGAGGAGGATACAGAAGAGGGAGAGATGGATCAGAGAGAATCAACAGTTTCTCGCTGACCCATCGCGCCTCTTCAGTGATCCCCCTGTTTTTGTAAAAAATCCACCCAAGCCCAAGGAGGTAGAGACTTTTTGGAGAGAGGTGTACAAGATCCCGAAAACACTAGAGTTGAAGGAAGATACTGACAATATCATCCGCTTCAAGGAGTTTTGCGACAGCCTCATAAAATCTGAGGAGGAGTGCCCATCAGTCACTGCCGAAGAGGTGAAAAAAGCACTTAGAGGCACGAAGAACTTTTCCGGTGCTGGACCAGATTGTATCAAGAACTTTGGTGGAAGAAGTTTACTTCTACACACCAACATTTGGCCCGCATATTCACCTCATATTTAAAGTCGGAGATGCCCATTCCGCAGTGGCTAGTGTTAGGACGCACTATACTCCTACCGAAAAAAGGCGACTTGTCCAAACCAGAGAATTACAGGCCAATAACTTGTTTGAACACACTGTATAAGATTTTTACAGCTATCCTAAACAACAGGATTGTTCGACGAATTGAGCCTGTATGGCGAGAGATGTACGAACAACGTGGCTCGAAAAAAGGTGTAGCAGGCTGTCGAGAGAACCTGTTGATTGACAGGTGTGTCTGTAAAGACGCTACAGTCCATCAGCGCGTCCTGTCAATGGCCTGGATTGACTACCGGAAAGCTTTTGATTCAACCTCTCATAGACTTATCATCTGTCTGTTGGAAAGCTTGAAGGTACATCCACACATAGTGAGATGCATAGAGAGATTGATGCCTCTTTGGAAAACTAGATTTACCATCTCATCTAGGAATTATCGTCTGACGACGAACAACGTCACCTTCCAGAGGGGCGTCTTTCAAGGGGATAGTATGAGCCCTTTGCTTTTTTGCATCACACTTTTGCCTCTATCTCTTGCACTACGAAATTCTCCTGGATACCTCTGTGGCGACACTAATCAGCGTGAGCATAAGGTCACTCATGTATTCTATATGGATGACCTGAAGATCTATGCCGCTGGTAAAAGCAAACTTCAAACTGCTTTAAATATCGTCAAGAACTACACAGGAGAGATTGGGATGGACTTTGGTTTGGACAAGTGTGCCAAAATTCATTTGAAGAAAGGAAAGATTACTGGCGTTCCCAAGGACCCTGAGCTTGTGGATATAAGTGTTATTAGACATCTTAACACTGGAGAGACCTATACATACCTAGGCGTGCCTCAAAGCCGCATTCAGGACGTAACATCAGTGAAGGAGTCTCTCCGAAGCAGATACAAGCATCTTCTTCGACAGATTTGGTCTTCCAATCTGTCGGCGTTGAACAAGGTATCTGCGACTAACATGCTTGCCGTCCCGGTTCTACTCTACTCGTTTGGGGTGGTTCAATGGACGAAGAACGAGCTTAAGGCCCTTGATGTCACCACGCGTAAGATCATGCATATGCATAAAAGCTTGCATATCAATTCGTCAGTTCCGCGATTATACATTTCACGCCAGCAAGGCGGACGCGGACTTCTGAATCTCCAGTGTCTTCATAACCGAATTGTTTTGAGTACAGCTTACATCGTTGCGAATGGCAGAAATCCTCTCCTAAAGATGGTCAGAAACCACGAGATGATTGGCGAAGGGGCGTTCCTTTACAAAGCCGCGGAGCAAGCTGCTGAGACCCTTGGCCTGAATTTTAACATCAGAAGTGAGGAAAGTGCTTTACTCCATCTAGATGCTTCACGTCTAAAAGCCGAAGTAAAGAAAGCAGAGGTTGGAAAATTTCACCAAGAGCTACTCGACAAGCAAATGCACGGAAACTTTCACAGAAATGTAGAAAAACAGTCCTTGTCGAAGGAGCAAACTTTTGCTTTCCTCAAATCATCAGGGCTCAATTCAGGTACAGAGGGCTTTATTTTCGCATGCCAGGACGGTGTAATCTCCACCTTAGCATACCGCGCCCGCATTTTATGTCAAGAAGTTCCCAGTGATAGGTGCAGAGCGTGTCATGCACACGCTGAGTACCTAGAACATATACTATCGGGGTGTCCGACCCACGCAGGAACAACGTATATCTATAGACATAATGCGGCCCTAAGAGTACTTTATTACCACCTTTGTCGCTCTTACGGTGTTGGTCGCGACCCTGCCCTGCCGAACGCTCCACGGGATATAGAGTCAATTGTCCGAAACGAGAAGTGCCAGATTTTCTGGAACTACGATTTTCGGGCAGCAGTCTCCGTTGCGCACTCGAGGCCTGACATTGTTCTCCAAGACTTCGAGAAACGAACTATATTCGTGATCGAATTCTCGGCTCCATCCGAATACAACATCACTGCAAAGGAGAAAGAAAGAGAGGAGAGATATCAAGACCTTAAAAGAGAGCTGCGTCGACTGTACCCAAAATATTCGGTACGAGTAATTGTTCTTGTGATAGGTGCTCTCGGAGGTGTGAAATTATCGCTGGTTCGTAACCTTAAAGCCATACCCGCGTGCCAAAAATATGCCAAGGCTCTTGCGAGATGGATGCAGAAAGCTGTCATCCTTGGGTCGCTTCGTGTCCTCAAGACACACGAGGGTTTCGCCGGCCTGTCGTTGTGATTTCGTCGTGCCCTGTGACCACCCATCTCACGGATGTGAGACGTGGCCATAGGTGTATTTTACCGCGGTTCTACTGGGGGCCATTGACATTTTTTCCAGATGGCAGTTGCTCTTAGTGGTACCCTGCGGTGGTTGTTTAACTTTTTTTTAATTATATATATATATATAACGGTCACAGGCCGTGACACCCCCCAACTTAGATTTGAGTATTTTGAATGAAATGAACAATACTCAAACTTTTCAATAGACTTGTAAATTGAATAGTTTTTCGTATAGATAGAAAAAATTGGATTGAGTTGAATTTACTTTTGGGACAGGTGTCTACGTCCTCTACTTAAAATTATTGTGAGAGCTGTATTTTCGTGGGAATAAGTGGAGTTTTCGGTTTAAATAGGATAGATGTAATAAAAACTACAAATCCTTCAGCCTCTTCTTCCTGCTCTATTATAATGCTAGGTCGTAAAGTCGGATAAAACGTTTGCGAACAGTATATTTCCACAGGCTCAGATGGTATATGAAATTTATTTCAATGGTTGATTGATTGTAACAAAATATAATTGTGTAATTTCGAATCTATTGTAACAGTGGGTTTCTTTTAATTATTTTCATAGTTAATATTTCGCATAGGACGTGTACAATTGGTCGCATGATGTCCTCTTTCATAACATCGCTCGCATGCGGATGTCCATTTATACAATTTTATTTTTTCGAAGTACATTTCTCGTATATTTTGAATATTAGTATTATCTGGCGATTGGTCTGCGCTAAAATGATAGGTATCTGACAATGATCTAAAAATTTCTCGGGCAGCATTATGCTTCGCTGTTTTTTTAGAAACGTTGGCTTTGCCAGTTTTAACCTATTTTTCGTCCAATATCTTAATTTGGCACGTCACAATGAATACCTGAGATGGTGTTTTTGGATTCAAAATAATAACTCCATAATTAGGTTTAGAAAAATCATATTCTATGCTAATTTCGCTGAGGGTCTGTACAGGACTGACAGATTCGCTTGGGTTTATCCTTGCATTTGCTGGTTCCATTTTGCTGAAACATACATAGATTCGCAAAAAATTTTAATATTGTAAAATAATATTGAGTAATTATATAAATTAACTATACGATGAAGAAAAAAAATTGTTATTAATGTTAAAAGGTTAAATTAAAATGTATATACATAGCTAAGGTGGTTTATATAAATTTATGTTAATTATTCTGTTCAAAAGGAAATGTTAAATATTGGAAACTTGTGTCTTTCGGTACTTTTACGATGGCTGAAATGGAAATCATTTGTTGCGTACAGGTTCACTGACTTAGCTATGTTCAGTGAAATCTCTTGGGGGTTTACCTGATCTATATTGCGTCTGGTTTGGTTAGTGTGATTTTCTATTTTATCTATTCTCAGCATTTTTATTTTATATATTTCTTTTCTACTATTTTTTCCTATCGTGGGAGTAGGACTCTACTTTGATTCTCTTACTTTTGAGTTTTGGGGGGAAAAATGCCCTTTTTTTATTGTCGGTGTGATTTTTGATGGAATAGTGGGAATAAATGTGACTTAATGGGTTTTTATCACTGGAAAGGAGTTGTCCTGTTTACGGAAAGTCAGTTTCTCTAAGTTTTTTCAACACGGTGTTTGACGTAACTTTGGTTGGAAATATCGATGTGGGCAGAACTGTCCATGATCCTACTACGCGACTTCACCCATGGAAAAACTATGGTTCTAGTCCGAGGATAATAATGAGAATATTCCTGTGCATCGTGGAAGAAATTTATGTACATTTACCGCCGCTTTGGGGATCTTTTGGGAATCCCCAAAAACAATTTCTATTCGAACAACTCAGAAATGAGTACAAAACCCATGGTCCGGATGGAGCGTATTATGTTGGGAGTAAATTCTGTGCCATTATCGATGGGCATTTAGAAATGGTGAGTTCATTTTCCTTTTTATTTATTTATATTATTATTTATTTTTATTTAAAATTTTTTGAAAATGTTCAAATAAAATATATAATTTTTGTTCCCTTTTTTTTTTAGATTGATCCTGAGGTATGTGTGGATTTCTGCCGAAAGGGTGTTAGGAAGTATGTGGCACCACAATATTGTATTTTGAACAATGGTGTCCATGTTAGAATACCCAATGAGTGGGTATTGGATCCAGAATTCCAAAAAGAGAATATATTGGATCAGGTCAGGGGTTCTCTGAATGGAGGACCAGACAATACCTTTGTGGTAAAAGGCCGAAAATGGAAAGCCGCAAACGGGACCATCGAAGAGGTAAGGTGTATTATATATATTTATATTTGAAAGTGACTGATTTGATGTATTTTGTGTAATTAATATATTGTTATTTTTATGTTCCAGGTGGGTTTGCCGCAATTTTTCTACCTGACGCCTGAAACCTATTGGTTGATTTCCTACAACACGATGCTTGTTGGGGGAATGAACATTTACCTCCCGAAAAGTTGTTCGAAGAGTGGGAGCAGATTTTGCTTGAATGCAAAACGGGCGGCACGCCGACATTTCATAAAAAGGGGGTTGGTGGCTCCTTTTCCATATCGGGGCTTGCAGTATGAAATTATGGACAATGCCCTTTATCGCGTAAGTATAAAAAAAATTTTTATGTTCATTTAATTTTAATGTATGTGTTTTTTAATAATAAAAATTAATTTTCTTTGTTTCGGACTTTTTCTCCGTATTAGTGTAATTTAATTTAATTAGTTTAATTATAGGAAGGTTCGGATATTAATTACTTTTTAATTTATTTTAATTTGATTTAATGTAGTAAAAAAAATTATTTTATTTATTAGTTAATCTAATTAATTTTAAGTGAATGAGAAAAAGAAATACTTTTTTATTTACTTTTTTTGAAGAGAGAGAGAGAGAGAGAGAATGATAGAGAGACGAGAGAAAAATGTGTGAACCTGATTTTAAAATAAATTGAATTTATCTGAAAAATTATTTGTTTTATTTGTGGTTTACCTTGGCGTTTATTTATTTTGGGGATTTTTAGTGTTTATTTAATGTATTTTCTTTTAAGGGGCAAGCTGGATGATAGGACTGGAAGAAATGAGAGAAAGTAAGGGGTATACAGTAGGGAAAGGCCAATCGCGCACTCCTATACAAGGAGAGTAAATTGAATAAAACTTTAAAATCATTTTAGGGTTGAGCCAGAAACCTATTCCCTGAGAAAGGCATTAAAATCCAACCTCAAAAGAACAAATATCAAGGTCTAAGGCTTAATGTCTCTGTTTGTTAAATTTTGTAAGAAAAATTTTAGGAACACAATATCATCAAGTCAATCTATGCAAAAATTCTATTTTTGAACAGGTTCAGTTGCTCTAGACTCTAGACGGGAATTTTAAAGTATCGAAATAACAAAATTTTAAGAAGTGTGTGCAGAATAAAAAATTATAAAAAGATTCCGTAGTTTTATAAGGTGAACTTTCATTTCAAATTTATAAGGGAGTTAATGTTTGCCCTTCATAATGGAATATAGTACATAACAACAGAAGGATAAGTATTTTTCTTCTTTATGGTTTTCTTCTTGTGTGAAACTGAAATTTTTTTTCTTTAGAAATTTTAACATGTTTTCATGATTTCGCGGGAATTGGACAAAATGAGGGGCAGAGAAATAGTTAATATGTGAAATTGTTACATATAAAGAGAGAGGGCATCAATGGAATCAATTTTGAATGAGACCTTTAGAGAGGTAACAAAGCCTTTGATACTTTTATCGAATCTATATATGAAACATTGGAACTTAATGTTAATTCAATTTTTCAGTTAATTGGAAATTAAAAAAAGTATCAAAGTACAAAAATGATTTAGAAATATTAAGGATTGACACCTAAACCGAAAATTGAAAGTTAAATTTTCATCCAAAAATTAAAAAATGAAAAATAATGTAAATAACAGTACGATAAGAAATTTCAGTCTCATATATACATACATTATTAATAGAAAGCATATGACAGAAATAATTTTTCGCAGTATCCTATTAAAATATACCCTGATGAGGAGATTTAAATAATCTCGAAACATGTTGGTTCCAAAAGTAGTATAAAAAAGACGGAGAAAGAGAAAGGAAATGAGAGTGAGGATGGCTTGGTTGTCTCTTTTCCAATTCTCTCGCTCTTTTTTCATCTTGTTATATACTTGTCTCTAACGAGCCGATCAAAACGTTGTTTGGAAACATATTTTGAGGCCTTTCTATGCAATTCTTTTTGCATATTTTGAACTTTTCGAATATGTTTTTTCAAAATAACTGCTTTTTGGATTCATAATGTTTCTGAGCCTTCTTGTTCAAAAATATAATTTTTGCACAGATTGACTTGATGATATTGTGTTTCTAAAATTTTTCTTACAAAATTTAAAATAATGGTAAAGGAAAAGGTAAGAGGAAACGGAAGCCCAGGAATCTCAATAGTCAGCAAATCTCGATAGTAATTTTGTTAAGACAAAGCGTTAGCATATCACTTAATATTAGTTAAATATCATTGTTTAGGTAGTAAGTATTACTAAGGTAGTATAAGTGGTTTTTGTAACGTACTGTAAAGGGAGCGGAGGCCCTCAAACCCGTAAAAGGGAGAAAATAAATACATACATGTAGCAAATTTTATAATTTAAATTATATTTATATATATTCTTTTATTTTTCTTTTATGGATAGATCAGTTAGATATGGTTGGATAAAGTAATTATTAAAAATTAAATTATTTCTATTTATTATTTCCAAAATTACATATAATTAAATATAGTTTATATGGTATTAAGATTTAAATTACATTATTTTTATTCATTCATTATGAAATTAGATATAATTAAATATAGTTGATATCGTATTAAGATTTAAGTTAAATTATTTTGATTTAATCATTTTTAAAATTATATATAGTTAAATATATTAATTATGATGGTAATTAATTATGATTATGAACTAATAAACAATTAACATCAAAAAACATAATTAAATATAGTTTATATAGTATTAAGATTCAAATTTAAAAAAAAATTCTTTTTTTTTTACTTATTTATATATGGTTGAATATAGTTGACGTAATATTTATTAGAATTTAAATACAAATAACTTGTAACATTTCCATGTTAGATTAAATAGAGTTTAAATTTGAAAGTTTATTGGGAATTTTTTTTGCAAAATTTTGTTTATTTTTCTACGCTTTGATTTTCGATTTGATTTTCAATTGAAGATTTAATAGAATAAAATATTCGATTAATTAAATTAATATTGAGAGTCTATTCATCAATATTTTCAAAATGTATAACGAGATGTATATGCATAAGGTTTTATATGCTAATTAGTTTTAGGCTTAGGGAAATTTCTGTTAATGCGTGAGAAAAGAAAATGTTTCATTTATTTAAAGAATTGATACTTCAGTTTAATGGGGTATTCTGAATAAAGTATTTGTTGGTTATACTATAGTTTTTTTATTTTATATATTTTTATATGGTAATATATTTCAAACAGCAGTTTCAAAGACGCGTAAGAAACCAGGTGTTTCTACTTCAAATTTTTTGTTTTTTAATAATTGCATATTCCGCTGTGCGTTTTGTTTAGTTATTGTTCTTAACAGTATGTAATATCTGTAGATTCTGACTATCATTATGATTAATATAAGAAGAATAAGCAACGTGAAAATTATTACTGCATGAAAGATTTTTATTATATTGTCATAGAAACAATTTTCATTAGATTTTGTAAATGAAGTTGATTATTGACTTACATATTCAATCATTGTTACTTGTTGTTCAAAGTTTGATAATGGAAGGTCTATCTTTTCTTTCTTTCCGAGAAAAATTTGTTTTAAAGTCGTGTTTTTTGTTTCTGAAAAAATTAATAAAAATGGAGCTATCTGGTATAAAGGAACTTGTTTTGATGGAGTTGGAATTTTGTCATCTGGTATTTTTATGTTGTTAATTCGTTGGGGAAAATCATATTTCGCTGTTTTACAAACCTGGTGTAATTGCAGAATTCCTGTGATATTCAAGGTGATTGATGATTGAGAATTATTTTTGCAAGTTATTCATAGTTCTTGAGGTTTGGTGGTTGAAAATAACCATCCGGCATGAGATATTAAAGGTGTTAACAATGGATAGTTACTGAAATTGATGTAATATTGGCATTTGCTTGGGATCGACATTGTAAGTAAAGAGGTTTCGCAAGTTGGATTGTCTGTAACGCTTAGAAATGAGGGTGTAGAGCGACAGATTTTTCCATCTAGTGTTTCGTGACACGTTTCGAGAAAACTTTCATGGGCAGTAAAGTAACTTTCATTGTTTGCTGAAAGGGCTACAAGTGTTGTTTGTGACTTGATGTAAATTGTTGGTGTAGTGTTAATGTTAAATTGATGTTTGATAGGAGATTCGTGTATTTTATAGATTTTGAATTCATTTTCAGAAATATTTGGACTGCTTAAAATAAATACTAATTGATCTTCTATAAACAAATGTCTTATTTTTAAAAATGTATTCAAAGTTGTGAGGTTATGTTTTTGGATTTGAAAAAAAATTGTAGTGAGGATTCAGAAAAAGATGAAGGGTACCATAAACCATTTTCACTAAAATTCAATACTTCTACTAAATTTTCTATAGAATTTAAAAATAAATTGAAGGATTCATGCAATTCTATTAACCATTGAGCAGCCATTGCATGATATTTTTTTATGCCTTTGTCATACGCGAAAGTATTCCAAAGTTCTAATGTTAGTATTTGTTGAACATTTTGAATAATATTTTGTTTTATTACTGAAAATGGATTTTCAAAAATATACATCTTTTCTTCTGGCCATTTAAAATTGTTAAGTCCACTCACTTTTTGTTTGCTAATGATTGTCTTGAAATGATTAATTAACTTATCTTTGCAATAGCCTTTCTTTGTTATCTTCTCTCTATTACTAATTTGAAATGAATTTGTTGGTATTGTATTTTTGCAGTATGGAGCTATTCTGAGATAAGTTTCAAGTAAAAGGTTTGTAATTTGGTAAATTTCTGAATTTTTGAAGTATTATAATAAATAGTTGTCGTTTGAAAGAAATTTAATTGTTGTTAGAGGCTCAAAATAAAGTCCTGTCGTATTTTCGAATTCTGTTTTGATATATAACGGGTGTTCTGTTTGCTGGGGGTCGGTTTCAGGTGCATTTAAGGGGATTTATCAGCGTTCTATAATGGATTGGCAGATTCCGGCC
>CAKNXH010056905.1:50197-61215 GCA_932178445.1 Andricus quercusramuli
CGGTTGATTCGACGCGTTCGAGTGTCTCCACCCGCGCGACGGGGCGTTTTCCTCGTAGCCGAGCTCTCCCCTTCGAGAAGGGTTGAGATTCAGGCCTCGAAAATACACACTCAGCTACTACTGAGCGTCACTGCATTTTTTTTCCATTGCACTTTTCTTTTTGTTTATAACGTTAAATATAAACAAAAATTCAAAAAACCGAGACTGAACTGCAAAAGAGAACAGTCTTTAGGTGAGGTATGCAAAATATCAGGCGACAATATTCAACCGTGCGGCCGGAATCTGCCAATCCATTTTAGAACGCTGATAAATCCCCTTAAAGGTTTGCTTGGGCCCCCCTCTGTGCACCAGTTCTGGGGAGGGCGTTGAAGTTTTCCTGGGGCATTGTTCGTTGTTCTTGTTGTTGTAGTTGAGAGCTTTGTTGGACATTATTATTATTAATTCTTTTGTAACATTCGCTTATAACATGACCTGTCTTTTTCAGTAGTTGCAAATGAGTATTCCGTTCTGTGCATTATTCTGTTGAGGAGGGGTAGGGTTTGGCAGGTAGATATTCGAGCTTCTTTCATTCCATTGAGAACCTTGACCTAGATTATGTGGTCTCCATGGGGGTCTTTCCTGATTTTCACTATTTCCCCATGTTTGATTTTGTGGTCCCGAATTGAACCGAGTATTTTTAAATTGATTTATGTTATTATTCGAATATTGTCCTTGATTATTATATAATGTGGCTGCTTGCTGATAATTATTTATAGTTGGTCTTGGATAGTTTTGAAATAGTCGCGGATTATTGTTCATAAATTGCCTTTGGTTATTACCTTGAAATGGTATTTAAGTAATATTTGTGTATGGTTTTTGATTGTATCTTTGAAATTGTCTTTGAGTATATTGTTGGAATTGATTTTGAGGTTGGTTAGAATTTGATAATTGTTGAATAAGGCTTCTACATGTGGATGCTATGTGTCCATTTTTTCGACAGAATTGACATGATATGAAATCTTCACGAGTGACATTAACTTTATTATTTTGTATTTTATTTACTGTCACCTCATCCGGTTGAGGGAAATTTGATCTTTTTCTTAGTTCTTTTGTTGCGGCAATTGATCTTTCTATTTCTAACGCGCTATTAATTGTTGCTGAAAACGATAGAGATTTACCTATTCTAGTTTGAATTTCTGTTCTTAACCCTCTAATAAAACAATCGACTGCATCCTTTTCTAATTCTTCTAGAAAATTATCTCTCATTTTATTGACTTCTGTTGATGGAATGTGTTTATTTTTTGATCTATAGGCGTCGGTTATTTTATCAGAGATTTCTTTTACTCGAGTTGCATAGGAAAGTACATTTTCGTTTTCCCATTGATAAATATTACCTAATTCTCCCTCTAACTGATATACTGTTTTAGCGGTGCGTACGCGGAAAAAAAAGTGCTGGAAATTTTCATTGGCCGAGTTTGTGACTTTAGGATAGGTCTAAAAGCATTTGATAATTTGAAAATATCGTATTCGAAAATCATGCAAATAGTGCTTGAAGAAATAAAAGACTTCTCGAATTGCGTCCAGCATAGTCAGTGAAGCACTCTCAGACTCCATCAACAAAATATCACAGAAAAATTTGTAAGCCGTTCAACACTCCAATATTGAATTCTCAAAGACAGTCAAGGAAGGGTTCGTAGACTGCCAATCTATCCATTTATGCTAATAAAAAATGAAAAATAATTTTTTAAATTTATAATATTATTATCTTCAACTTATATATTTATTTAAATATTTATTTAAATATTATTATAACACACACAATTATTACTTATATCAATCGCTCGCTTTTCACGCTCTGAAAAATCGGACGCACGCTGCGGGGATTCGAACTACCTATCCTAGACACGAGACTAACGCAACTCATTCCTAAAAACACAGTAAAAAATCTTGGTGTTCTGTTACAGCTGAAAACTGCGTGGCCAAGTAAAAAGAATTTCAGTGAGGACTGCGAATTAGACAACTTGCTGCAAGACTGACTTTGCATAACAAACTAAAAACATTGTTTAAACAATTTTCTTTTTTTAATGGAAAAATATAATTTTCCACGGAAAATTATTTTTTGACCAAGGGATGATTTTACGTAAAAAAATAAGTTTTTTCTCCATTTAAACTGAAATTGTTTAAATAATTTTTTCAAATTTGTAAGATATAACATAAAAACTAATTGCACCGTTCGATTCTATGGAAAAAAAATGAAATCCATGTAATGGGAATTTTTTTCAGAAAATTTAATATGTAGTATAAATAAATATTTACATAGTACATACCACGGCAAATGATAAAATTTCTGTTTAAAAATTAAATTGAGTTATTCTTATTTTTTAAATTAAAGAATTTGATTCCAGACTGAAGAAATTGATAACAAGTCAACAAAAAATCAAACTTTTTGTCCCTTGTGCACTTTTTGTGAGACGCACTGTTTATAAGTTGCAGCGTTATAAAACATTTATTTCAATAAAACTGATATATTAACCAAATCATATCAATAAATTATTGATAAACAAAATTTTAAACTTAGGAAAAAACTCACTTGCGTTTACACCTTTAAAAGATGAATATTGTTTGAATAATGGTTGTGTATCTTTTTGAAAAAAATAACCCAGATATTTCGATTCTACTAAGCATTTTTTTTCTAAAAGGAAGAAGTTTCAAGAAGTATTAGTGTTGATTCGATTAACTTCTAAGCAACTTTTTATTATTCATTAAAATTATAAATAAGAAAATGGCTATTATGTAAATGTTTTTGTAATGAAAAACAAACACGTTTTATTCTATTATTAGACACATTCTTATATTTTATTTCAATATTTTTATAAAAATTTTATATACAGAAATACGAACTTGAAAATAAAATCTCTTTACATCCACACTGAGAAACCCTTATTTGTATTTCTTGTTAAAAATCACACTAGATTTCACTATCTGAACTTTGCAATGAGAGGCAAAAAGCAAATTTTAATAATATTTACTAACCTCAACAGTAACTCGTAGCTACTTAAAGAATTATAAAATATATTGGAATAAAAGTTAAAACTATTGCATTTATTGTAAAAGACATTTGAAGTATTTATTAACCTCTGTAGTAAAACTGCAAGTCTGCACTATTTACTAATTTTGGTAGGAGAAAATAGTAAATTTGTTGGATTAATATCTGTAGAAGATAACAGTATTTACAAAGTGCTGTAGTAAAATGATGCGCAGGGACCGTGCGCACCGAATTACTAACTGGGTAGCAAAATCTGCTACAGTGGGAATAGTAAAAAAAATAAATACGTGTTGTTAACTTTCACGCAAGCCTACCTACACGCATGTTCTACATTTAACGCATAATTCACATTTATTTAAATTAAGAATTGACAAAATTAGAAATTACATATATGTATATATTCTTAAAAGATAGTATTATATTATAAAGCTGAAACAGAAAAATCGGGTTAGAAGAAAACGAAGGCTGGCAGGAATCGAACACGCGTCTCCGGGACAGCAGTCGGGCGATGATCCATCTACCTATAAGACATTTTGTGACTCAGAATGAAAACTTCCATATGACCTAAATGATAGAAAGGTTATTGGTTCTAATTCATTTAATCCTTAATTGATTAATATTCATGATATTTTTATAATTTTAAACAACAAAATTTTTAATGTAATTAAAATAAGTAAATATTTTTTTTTAAATTAAGTTTTTTTGCGGATTTTGCATTGAAAGATAAATTAGATGTTATTTTCGCAACCTAAAAATATGATCGGCGATCGACACACGTCGGATGCACTCGGCCGCGCTCGGTCAAAGGCTCGATACTTTCTGCTAAATCAGTTAGTAATATTTGGGACCAAATTTAATAATTGGTATTAACCTTTGTTACAAAAAGTATGAAATGTCCATAATACACATCGTGTTTCTACAGCCAATAGTAATTTCTTCTACATATTTAGTATATTATGTTATTTATAATACTTATTACTTTTATTCTTTTTGTACTATTTATTAATTTCTCTATACTAATTTTTCCTACATCGGATTTTACTACAGAAAAATAGTAAGGATTGCTACTACCAAATAGGAAATCTTCTTATAAAAATAGTATAACTTATTATTTATGTATTGAAATGTCGAAATTTAAGCATTTTGCCCCCATTTGCTATCCGTTTTAGTAATTTTTCTAACCTAAAGTTTCTCAGTGCAGTTTCTTGCAATGTAATACTCCATCTTATAATTTATTTCTGACAGAAATAAGTGTATTATAAGTAATATCGCGAAGATTGAGAAAGACATAGGAATACTTAATAGCACTGAAAATTGTCAAGCCTGTAAATGTTCATTTAAGAAACACTCGTAAAACTTTGTTAAATGAATTTGATATCTAGCAGAATAAGGTAGCAGGTGAATAACATTTTTCAGCTCATCTAAATCTTGGAGATTTAAATCCTTTACGCAACCAGTTGTAAATTTTTTGTTACAATTAATATCTTAATATCTTTATGCGTTTTACAATTACTTTTTGTTGTACATAATTTATTTGCACATTTATTCATTTTAAATAAGCAAGCCAATGGTAACCAATTTAGTTGTCGACTTGACGCACGCGCAGCGAATGAACATGCGAGTTTCGGAAGCACTGAATCATCATCCAGTGTCCACTTCTTTTAATATTATTAATATATAATATAAATATATTTATATATTTATAATAATTGTTTAATATATTTAATTATTAATTAAATATATTATATATAAATAATTATTATAGGAAAAATATTAATTAGGAGTTTTATTTTATTTCCTTGTAGAACAAGAAGTTCTTAACGCTTTAACTTGGTTGAACACAAGAATAAAGCCATGGTCAGATGCTATTGATAAGTGGAAACTCACAACCGAAACACGTTTGGATTCCCGGATAGGTTACAATCCTAATATTAATATCGGGAAGCGCAAAAGAAGAATAAAGCAAAAAGACGATCTACAAATTATTTGCGGTTAATTCGACAAATATCAGGTTTTAAAACAACCACTAGGTTACACTCTGGTAAGAATTCATTTGAAAAAGTATGTCTGAAGATTTGTCATTGTGCATATCCATATGTAAATAATCTATAATTGTTATCCTTTTCAGATGGAATATGACTTTGACCACCTGTATCCAAGCTGTGCCGTTGAGTTTTTTCGCGAGTGGCCAGACTTTGTTAAAAAAGTGAATGAAAATTTCTCTATTAGCGGTATGTTATTGGTTTTTTTTTCTAATTTTTATTTCTGTTCTACTAGATTCTACCTAAAGTAAAATCTTATACTACATTTTTTACTTTCATTATAATCATGATTTATTTACAGGAGACAATGACTGTATGCAAATGTAAGTTATTTTCAGTCCAAGTATTGTAAAGAAATTAGTCAATTGACAATAAATTAATTAATCAACTGAGAAGTCAATTGGATAATTGAATAAATTAACAATTTAACTATACTTGAGTAAAAGTCGAATTACTTTATTAAAAATTAATTTTTGCTTGTTTGAAGGTTTAAAATTACTTTATTACCTGAAAATGTCACTTTTCCTGTTTTTGTTGAAAATTGATCATTTTTAGTTTAAAATTTGTCTTTACTGGTAGAAAACTGAGTTTTTTGGTTGAAATTTCTTCTCTTTTGGTTGAAACTGCAACTTTTCTGTTTGAAATCAACTTTTTCGTTGAAAATTCATACATTCAAGTTGAAAATGGAACCATCTTATAACAAAATTCGTTTTTTGGCTTGAACATTCAACAATTTGGACGAAATTTGTTTACCTTCTTGGCTGAAAAATGCTAATTTGTTGAATATTCGTCTCTTTGTTTGGAAAATTTAACTTCTGGGTAAAAGTGTAATATTTTAGGGTTGCAAATTCAACTGTTTTGTGGAAAATTCGTCTTCCGCGTTGAAAACTTGTATTTTTTGTTTAAAAGTTGACCCTCCTTCTACAAAATTCATCTTTCTGGTTGCACATTCATCGTTTAAGTTAAATGTTCATGTCTGGTTGAAAATTCAACTATTTTTTGACATTTTTGGCGGTGAATTTATTTTTTTTTAGTTGAAAATTGAAAGTTTGTTCAAATTTGGTTAAGAATTCATATTTTAAGTCGAAAACTCAACTGTTTGGTTGAAAATACAACTATTTTTTCTTTGTATTCAACTTCAGGTTTTTTGGGTTTAAAATTCACCTTTTTTGTTAAAAATCGAACTATCTTCTAAAAAATTGAATCATTTTGTTGAAAATCCTACTTTTGGTTGCACTTCAATCTTTTTGGTTTAAAATTCGATCATATGGTTGAAAATTCATCTTTGCAGGTTGAACGTTCAACAATTTGGTAAAAATTAAACTATTTTATTGAAAATTAAAATTGAATTACCTTAAAATTTGATAACTCAGTCAAGTTTCAACCAATTCTGATGAAAAGATCTCATTGCATACGGAACTGAACTCGCTTCGATTATATCAAAAGCAAAAAATTATTGGATTTAAAAAATGGCATTAAATTGTGTTAAGTTGAAGAAATTAAAAACTTCACAATATTGTCTATTGCAGCGTCGCGATTTTTCAGCAAATTACTTTTCACAAAAAACACGGTTTTTTGACCACAAGATCAGAATTTGGAAGTGTATGAGAAATGTCGCATATGACGCTTTTATAGTTCTATTAGACCTACAATTTCTATGTTTCCCGAAAATTATTTTTTCTCTGTGAAAGGAAGGTACCTAGAAAAATGTATTTTTCTCCCCTGGGAAACTTGGAAAAGTCCTGGCATTTTTTTTTAAGACACGCTGAATACTCTGATATAAATATTTGCAACCGCTTCCAGCAGTTGTTGGAGATACTACAGGCGATATAACAGAATCATATGTTATTATTGATAATAACCGTTTTCGGGTGGAAAATCCTTTGAGGGCAGTAGAAGTTTGCTTTAAATGTATTCACGCATTGCATGCATCCTACCCTGTACAAAGTGAACCCTTATGGTTATTGCTACAAAAAATGATCTTCGGTATTGAAACCGTATGGGATAAAACAATTCCCGAGTTGAGTTTGATTTGTCATAGATTGAGCAATATGTCCTAATCATTTAAACTCTGTCAATGATATTTTATGTTTGTTACGTGCGAAGCAATATTAGTGAGACATGTCACTTAAAAAAATATTTTTTATTACTTCTTACAGAATTTGTTTTGTTGTCAACGTACTATTGTGAGAATCAGCCTGCAGCTCTTATTTTATGACAATGCCTCGTTGCACAGAATGCTCTACCTTACTGCCTAGCATTACGGGTTTGCAATTACATCTTAAAATAGTCCATTGTATTTATAATTCTAATATATTTCGATGCCAAGAAGATAACTGTTTTAGAAATTTCGACTCTTGGAAAAAATTTAAATATCATTTAAGTTCTTTTCATAAATATCAGAGTAATGTAGCTGTTCATACAGAACCACGGAAGCGTAAACGTGATGATAAAAAAGATTACCAAGATACCAAATACTTAGATGACTCCTCACTAGGCAATGGGAATCCTGCTGTCCCCAACGGTACGTCTACTTTACCTGACTCTGAAATTGATAACACTCCTGCATTGTCGATTGCTGAAATCCAACCAAAATTTGTTGATTTCTTTGTGGATTTCTTCGGAAAATTGTATGCTGCTCCCAATTTGCCACGGATACATGTACAGGAAATTTTTTATCAATCAAAAGAATTAGTGGACGAAGTTTTGTCAACGGTACAATCCATTGTATACAATACGTTAAGAAATAATGAAGTTAGCAAAGAAAATATTTCTTCCATTAATGATAGTCTAAACGAAATATCAAAAGCTCTTGATAAGTTTTCAACTGAACATAGGCGGTTTAAGATTTTTGACAAAACAGGTTGCTTCATAAGAGCTGATAGTCAAACAGTGGGTGATACCGTAGACGATAAATTTTGTAACGGACACATGACAGAAGAACAAGCTCCAGTAAAATGTAAATTCGTGCCGCTAAGAAAAATTCTAAAAGCTTTTTTCGATATGCCAGGCGTCTTAATAACTGCTTTAAATTACATGGCAAATCTGAGTAAAGAAAATGGTGTTTTATCCAACTTTATTCAAGGAAAGTTATGGCGGGATAAAATAGAACGTTGTTTTTTTGGAAAAATTGTTATACTTCTTTTTATATACTTTGATGATTTCGAAGTCAATAACTTAGTAGGGAGTCACCATGGGATCCAAAAGTTAGGAGCAGTTTATATTTTACTTCCAACTTTGCCATCGGAATTCAGATCAGCCTTGGAGAACATATTTCTTGGTCTTCTTTTTCATTCATCAGACTGTAGTGAGTATGGTAATGATAACATTTTTCGAAGACTTGTTGACGAAATTAACTACTTGCAAGGCAACGGTATAAAGTTCGAGTTAAATGGAGAAGAGATTACGGTTCACTTTGCCATAGGGTTGTTTATGGCTGACAACTTAGGTCTTAATAGTGCTATGGGTTATGTCGAAAGTTTTAGAGGAACTTACTTTTGCAGACTATGCAAAGCCAAAGTAAAAGACACACTCCACGATTCTTATGAAAGAAAAGACCTGTTACGAAAAAAAGAAGAATACGAAAAAGAGCTTGAAAAAGAAGTGTCTCAATCAGGATTAAAAGAATACTCAATATGGAATGAAATAAAATATTATCATATTTTCGACGACTTTTACATGGATGTATTTCATGATTTTAACGAGGGAGGATTAAAATATGATATGGGTCACGTTCTTTACCACTATTTATTTGAAATAGACAATCCAATATCCCTAGAATTTCTAAATACCAGGCTCCGAACATTTAATTATACATTAAACGGCATATCGAACAAGCCACCACTTATAACGATAGATGAAGCAAAAAAAAAAGCACTTGTCGATGTCCGGAAGTGAAATGTATAATTTTACTCTAATTTTTGCCATGCTAATCGGTGATTGTATACAAAATGATGAAGTCTGGGAATTTTATTTAACATTGAGAAGTATTCTTGATATCGTATTAGCAACAAGCGTGCAAATCGAATGTTGTACATTACTTGAAAAACTTGTATCTGAGCATCATAAACTTTACATTAAATTATTTAAAGATACTCTTAAGCCGAAACACCATAATATGGTTCACTATGGCAGAATTATGTCTATGTCTGGACCTATAAGAGACTTAAGCACAATCAGATGTGAAGCTAACCATAGACATCTTAAAGTTAGCGCATATGCTACCAATTCTAGACGCAATATAACTCATACTCTTGCTTTAAAGGAATAACTTAACTTCTGCTATAGACTCATTAGTAAAAGGGGCTTAGTATCTGAATTAGAAATGGGACCGAGTGAATTAGTTGATAATGTTTCTGAATTCGAATGCATCTATACTACGAATTTTCCCGATGACTTTAACTCATCTTGTCTCGAAGTACCGTGGATTAAATGGCAAGGAATCGAATATAGGCGGGGTACTTGTGTCGTTCTCAGTTCAGACTTTGATGATGGTTTTACGTTTGGTATTATTCAATCAATTATGTGCAACGGGGTAGAAAAAATATGTATCGTATGCGATAACTTAATCACAATTCAATTTGACGAAAAACTACATGCTTACGAAGTAGAAAATAATAATATTATAACGTGCCATCTACTTAACACAATATTCTCGCCATTCCCTGTGATATTTAATCGCTCGGAAAATAGCAAAAAGTTTGCAACACTGAAACATGCAATTTAGTTTTTAAGTTTTGAAGCTAAAGTTACAGTCCCATCCTGTTGGGCACCATGTTTTTACAATATAAAGATATGTAAATTCGTTTTAAAACAGTTTTTTCTGTACTTTTTTCTAACAAATGGATTTTACTACATTGTTCAATTTGATATTTTCAACGAAAGATTTATAAAATAATACATAAATCAAATTTTCACCAAATGTGGTGGCTTCTAAAGTGTGGGTGAATTTTAGCATCATTTTCAAGTATGAAGCTCCGTTTAAAAAATTGGAAAAAATTATAAATTTTGTTCGAACATATATATACTTTTAAGTTCTCGTTCAAAACGTATTTTATTTCATAAGTGCGATACCAAACCAGCATAATATTAATATGTTTATTACAACTGATTCTAAAGAAATATTATTGCTTTAGAAAAACGATGTTTCTTTCATACATTTCCTCATAAATGTAATAAATGTCTAAATATTGATTATTTAATATACCAAACGACACTTCATTACTTATTCTATAGTTTTATAATAATTTTATTACTCTATAAAAAGTACTGTTTCTTACAGTAGTACTATAACTTAAATATTTATAAATATTTAAATTATAGTAGTTTATCATTAACATCCCAATGGGCATGTGGGGGTATTCTGACATGACGTCTTATCAGGACCTGGTCTATATAGGAAGTCCTATATGAGGATCTCTTGAGCCCACTAATTTGAAATTATAGTAAAATCTACTATAATTTCAATATTGAGAAGTACTAACTTCGAAATAGTCCACGAGCCAGTAATTTTAATAGTAAAATT
This sequence comes from Andricus quercusramuli, assembly GCA_932178445.1. Taxonomy (NCBI): domain Eukaryota; kingdom Metazoa; phylum Arthropoda; class Insecta; order Hymenoptera; family Cynipidae; genus Andricus; species Andricus quercusramuli. The sequence continues at coordinate 60,789 of CAKNXH010056905.1, forward strand.
TTCTAGTTTCAATAGTAAGGACTACTAATTTAAATAGTAAGAACTACTACTTTAAATAGTAAAACTTACTAATTGTAATAGTGAGGATTACTACTTTAAGTAGTGAGATCAACTCGCTTATTTGTAAGACTAACTAATTTAATAGTAAGACTATCTAATTAAAGTGGTAAGGCTTACTACTTGAAGTAGTATGTACAACTACCTGAAAATAGTATGTACCATCGAAAGTTGTCGTGACAACAAGTAAAGTAGTAAGGACAACTACTACCAGTTAAATAGCAGCGGCATATTTTACAAACTAAAGTAGTTGGCCCTACTACTTTATTAGTTGTCCCAACCAACTATGTTTTTCAGCGTACGATATAAAGTAAATGATTCTCGATCGAATCATCTCTGCGTAAAGGCTTTGTCGAAAAAGCGTTTAGTT
>CAKNXH010056906.1:0-10009 GCA_932178445.1 Andricus quercusramuli
ATCAATTACTTAGCTGAGCGTTACCCCGTTTCACCCATTTCCTCCCCGGAACGCCAACCCCTGGGGTTTTTAAATTGTAATGTCTTGTAATTGTAATGCAATATCTGAATACTATGACTGCAAAGACAATTATTTTGTCAAGCCGTTAAATATTATTTAAAAATTACAGAATTGAATTATTATTTTTTTAATACTCTTTATTTTGCAATAAAGAGAATTCTGATGTTTGGAAACTTTAAGAATGAGTAATTCAAAATGGATACTTGTATTTAAACATATTCAAGAATATACATGTGAAGTTTGTTATAAATAATCATTATAATATTATAAATCACTTACTTTTAATGTAATGAAAACCCAAAAAAGCGAAAAGTATAATGCTAGTAATAATCTTCATTTTTTTAAATACGCACTATAAAATAATTTTTCAACAATTGCGTATGAACAGTGCCTCGGTAAATGAATGCTATATATACTAACTTTTATTACTTCTGTCTGATAACACGCTTTATTTATTCTTCAAAATAAATTAAGTGAGAAGAGGAAGGTTATTGATCTCAGATCTCAAAATTTTCCACGTTTTCTAGCTTTAGTGCCCATAAAACATTCAGAATTATAACAAATTAAAATATTTCTTATCAACTGGTTGACAGAGGCAGTGAAGATAAAAATTAAAACTATTATCTTTTAAATTTAAGTTTCTGTTTCATGTATAAAAATGCAAACAAAGATTAATTTAACAACTTAAAATTAATAGGCATGTCATGAAAAAAATCGTCAATTATTCGCGGGCGGAATTCTTGATCTGTAGAATGATCGAAAGAAAATATGAAAATTTAAAAAAAATGAAATGGCGGCAATGTTTCTACAAAATTTTGTAATTGATTTTCTGAAAAAAGAGAACTTCCATGGAATTTAAGCAATTTCGTCAGATTTCACTAAAATTTCACGGTGTTCCAAAGATTCCCAAATAGATCAGGAGGTTTTAGTTTTTTCAAGAGATTTAAAAATGTTTTCACGGATTTTTAAGAATTTCGAAACATTTCGAAGGAGTTTAGAGAATTTTGAATATTTCCAAACATTTCCGGGGATTTTGAGGAATTTCAACGGATTTCAAGATATTTAAAGAGGTCCAAAGATTTATAGGGATTTAAACGTTTAATTTAATTTGAATAGCAGAGAACTTCCACAAAAAAGTAAAGAAAATATTTGTTGAAAGAATTTTTTCCACGATTATCCATAATATTACGTTTTTTGAAGTTCTATTGCAAGAAATTTGGATAAAAAAATATAATGATGAAGACATTTCTTCTTAAGATTATTATTGTCAATATTATAAACAAATTTAATATACAAATGCATTAATCAGGCATTAAAAATTTTAGCAAAATTCATGATTTGATGATTAATCTCATGATTTTTTAGAACAAATGTAATGCAAAAATGCATGATTGAGGCATCTGCCGACGAAAAAATTCTGAGAAACTTAAATTGAAAGAACTGAGATTGAAAAAAACTTTTTCGTTGACAAATATCAAAATAATGCATATGTTTATTAAATTTGTTCAAAACATCATAGAATTTATCAACTAAGTATGAGCGTCTATGAAATTATCATTAGGTTCCCAATTAAAATGACTAACATAAAAAAACAATTTTTCCATTGACAAATGCCCGAATAATGCATTTGTTTTGAAAAATCATAAAATTTATCAACTATTCATGAATGTTGCTGAATTTATTATGAATATCCGAATTAAAAAGTCTGATATAAAAAAAAAGAAATATCCCGTCGATTGATGCCCTAATAATGCATTTGTTTTTAATAAATTTGTTTAAAAAATTATAAAATTGATCAAAAAATTATGAATTTTGCTGAAATTGTCATAGAGTTCCTAATTACAGAAATTGACATCGAAGAAAACGAATTTTTCTGTCGACAAATGCCTGAATAATGCAATTGTTCATTAAATTTGTTCCAAAAAATCCTGAAATTTATCAACTCATCATGAATGTTCCTGAATGTATTATGAAGATCCCAATTGAAAATTCTGACTTAAAAAAAAAATTTCTGTCGACAGATGCCCCAATAATGATATGTTTTCAATAAATTTGTTTTTAAAAAAATCATAAAATTGATTAAAAAATTATGAATTTTGCTAAATTATCATAAAGTTCCTAATTAAAAAAGTTTGAATTAAATTAAACAATTTTTTCAATTAAAAAATTCTCCGTTCTTTTCTTCGTCGAAACCCTAATCTTACTATCCGAAAATAAAATGGTAATAACACATGAATTATTCATGTGTTCATTCATTCATGGAAAATAAATTTTTCTCTCGACAAATGTCTGATTAATGAATTTGTTTATTAAATTCGTTTGAAAAAATCATAAAATTTATAAACTAATCATGAGTGTTGCTGAAATTGTCATGAAGTTTCCAGCTGAAAGGACTGGCATTGAAAAAAACGAATTTTTCTGCCGACAACTGCCCGAATAATGCATTTGTTTTTATATTTGTTTAAAGAAGTCACAAGATCAAATAACAAATGATGAATTTCGCTAAAATTATCATCAGATTTGAAATTAAATAAATTGACATCGAAAAAAACGAATTTTTCTGTCGAAAAATGCCTGATTAATGCAGTCGTTTATTAAATTTGTTTATAAAATGCACAAAAATAATCTTAAAAAGAAATTTCGCCATCATTATATTGTTTTTATCCAAATTTTTTGCAATAGAACTTGAAAAAATGTAAAATTATTGATAAATCGTAGAAAGCATTCATTCAGCAAATAATTTTGTTATAAAAAATTGGTTTGTTCATTATATAATATTAGAACATCGTTAACTAATGTTACTCTATGAAACTTAGGCAATTTCAACAATTTTCCTGTTATTGACGAGCACCGGGAACGTCAAATAGAAGAAATGGCTATTTTTTCGTCATATTTGTTTATTTATAAAAAAATGTAAAACCTAATTCCAAAATCAGGTTTCTAAGGATTTGAACGGATTTTCTTCTCACAAAAATTTAATTAATAAGTTTATTTTAAATTATGCGTAATTTGTTCAATCTTGCTGATCAGCGCTCGAAAACTTTCAACATCAAAATTATTTCAAACTGAAATCGTTTAAAATTAAACAATCTTGAATTATAAACATATATCGAAACATTGAAAATGGTTTCATTTTTGCCAAATTGTATCGTTTGAAAATAGTGATATTTTATAGTTTAAAAATAATTGTACAAGAAAAAATGGCACGAAAAAATAAAAAAAAAATAATTTCTTATTTTTTAATTAGGAATTTTATGTTTCGAATTTCTTGAATTCCGTGAAATCTATGGTTTCTTCGAATTTCCAGAAATCCTGGAATATTCTGAATTCCTTGTATTCTATGAATTGTCTGATAGCCTAAAATATTCGGGTTTCTATGAATTCCCTGGATATTCTGAATTCATGAAATTCTCCAAATATCCTGAATTCCTTCAAATTTTCTGAATTCCTTGAATTCATAGAATTTCTTCAATTATTCTAAATTCTTCTGAATACTTTGCATTTTTTTCTTAGATTTCCTGGAATTCTCAATATTCTGGAAATTCCATAAATTCACGGAATTCAAAGAAATGAGATGAATCCAGGTATATTTGAGAATTTGGGGAAGTGAAAATTTCAAGGAAGTTAAAAGAATTCAAAAGAATTGAAAAATTTTTAGAAACCGAATATTTTTTAGGTAGATTTCTTATTTTCCAAGATCCTTTCTATATTAATCTGTAAAAAAATACAACCTTTGCTTGAAAAATAAAATCATGCCTCTTAAATTATTTTGTTTAAGTTATTAAATGGTACAATTTTTACATTGAAATCATAGTAATCTTGTTTTTTATTTGTTTATTATTAATTGTTAATGCCATGTTTTCCGCGCGTATATTATTGCTAGTTATAAAATATAATATATGTTATTGTAAAATCTCTTACTTCAGTATTCAAAATTAAAATTACCTTAATTTAAAAACAATAATTTATTGGACCAACTATTTTATGCGCAAACAATTTTTATTTTCATTAATACACTCAATTATTAACGTTTTATATTTACTCATATATTTTTCATTTATTTGAATAAAATTGTTTCATAGATTATATTGTTATTTTGTCACACGCATGAAAAATTCCTTTCAAAAATGTCTGAATCATTTCTTAATAAGAGTATAGTAAGAATATAATAAGTAATATAGTAATATGAGTTAGTGTTAGTGAGTTAGTGTTATTATAATCTTGAATACAAATTCACAGAAAAAATCGAAAAAATATTTCAAGTATCATTTTTAGGTGTAAAATTAAGTTTTTTCTGTTGGCTGCTTTTAATATTCCTCAGGACCTTTCCAGTTTTCGGGTAAAATGCATAAACCTAAATCATCCACCCATACCTGTTGAAATGGAAAATTAATTAATTAAAATAATACACAAAACATAAACCTAATATTTTAACAGGCTTCACAGCCCAAAATGCTCTCCAAAGAGGGCAAATAGGGTGATTTTTCAAAAAAATGGGGGAATAGTTGGGAAATAATTTTTTTCAATAACATTATTGTATAGGTCGGAATATATTGCATTTTCATCAGAGTAGTTGAATTTTCTACTAAAAAAGATAAATTCCATATACAGAAAGACGAATTTTAAACAAACAGTTGAATTTTCAAACAAAAAAGATTAAAATAAATTTAAATTTAAAATTTTTTAGAATTTAAAAATTTTAAAGATTTTTCGGGTTTCAATCGTGTGCGAAACTATGAATGTTGCCGACGTTTCGTGAACATTGCAGTTCACTTCTTCAGGGCTGACCTGAAACCGGAATTATGGTGCCGTTACGTTGACGACACTTTTGTCATCTGGAGACACGGACTAGACGAACTAAACAAATTTTTCGATTTCATCAATCAAATACACCCTAATATCAAGTTCACTATGGAAATTGAACAAAACGGAAAATTACCTTTCTTAGACGTACTAGTTTATAAAAGATCTGATAACACATTAGGACATGAAGTTTACAGAAAACCCACGCATACAAACAGATACCTGCATGCCTCCTCCCACCACCACCCATCTCAAAAGCAATCGGTCATCAATTCCCTCGTATACAGAGCTGTCTCCATAACAGATAAAGATAATTTACAAAAGGAATTACAAAATTTTAAACAAATCCTAATACAAAACGATTACAAAAACAAACAAATTAATAAAGCAATAAGAAAATACACTCAAGAAAATAAGTCAACAAAACCTACTAAAGAAAAAGAGAGAAAAACAACCACCATCCTACCCTACATTCAAGGTATCACGGAACAAATAGGAAGAATTCTCAACAAACACAACATCCAAACTATATTTAAACCACCTGCAAAAATAGGACAACTTCTAAACAACCCTAAAGATAAAAAGGAACCTTTCAGTGATCCGGGAGTATATCAAATCCCTTGTTCTTGTGGTAAAGTCTATATTGGAGAAACCGGGAGGGCGGTAAGTCAACGTGTAAAGGAACATGAGAGTAAAGTTAGGCTAAAACATTTCACACAATCAGCAGTAGCTGAGCATCATATCGAAACAGGACATAGTATTTTATTTGACAAAACAACCGTCATTGCCAAAACGTACAATAAATTTCCAAGAAAACATAGAGAAGCAATCGAAATCTTGAAACACCCTAATAACATCAATAGGGACAATGGATATAACACCAATCCGATTTGGCTTTCCGTCCTCCCGGGTTTTTTAAAAAAGACTTGATTGGCCAATCAAGTTCAAGCAGTCCCCACCATGGGGCACTCTGGCCAATCACAGGCATCGTAGAGAATACGTATATAAGAACAACATAACCTGAAACTTCAGTTTCAGGTCAGCCCTGAAGAAGTGAACTGCAATGTTCACGAAACGTCGGCAACATTCATAGTTTCGCACACGATTGAAACCCGAAAAATCTTTAAAATTTTTAAATTCTAAAAAATTTTAAATTTAAATTTATTATAATGAATCATCGTGAAAGTATCAAATATATTAAAAAAGATTAAACTTCAACCAAAAAATCGTTCCATTTTTAACCAAATAACTGTATTTTCAAGCCAGAAGTCAAATTTTTTAAAAGACAGTTAAATTTTCAAGCAAAAAAGAGAAATTTGCAAAAAAAAAGGAATTTTTAAGTTAGATAGTTGAATTTTAAAGTAAAAACGATTTCTCTCCTACCAAACATGGAATAGTTCAATTTGAAGCTGCAATAAATCGATTTTCAATAAAAAAAAAGAAAATTTAGAAAAAATACTTCAATTTTTAACAAACAAAAAATAGATCTTCAACTAATAAGATGCATTTCTTAAAGATAAGTTCAACTCTTAAGCGAATAGATAAATTTTTGATACAGAAGAATAATTTTCTACGAAAAAAGGCGAATTTACAAAAATATACATAAATTTCCAACCAAATTGTTGACTTTCCAACTAAAAGGCTATCAATTCTCAATTAATAACAGAATAATTGAATTTTCAGTTGAAAAATTAATTTTAAACCAAAAACACTAATTTTCAACCAAAAACTTCAACTAAGAGAAAGAATTTTTATTAGTTGAAGTTCAACTTTCAACCAGGCAGTTATATTTTTAATCAAGAATATTAATTTTCCACCAGAAAGACTAATTTTCAAATGTAGTATTGAATAAAAAACAATTGAAAGATGCATTTTTCAACCGAAAGCACAAATTTCCAACCAAAAATTTGATTCTTACCCAAATAGTTGACTTTTTTGTGTTTTGGTTGAGGATTTAACTATTTTGTAAAAAATTATTTTGGGAATAAACACAATTTTCTTTATTTTAAACTTAAACATTTTTTTATTGAAATATCAACTATTATATTTTTTATTGAAAATTCATATGTTCAGGTTGAAAATGCAACTCCTTGGTTGAAAGTTCAACAACTTTCTTAAAAATTTATTTTTTTAAATTGAAGATTCATAATTTTAGTTGAAAATTTATCTCTTTGGTTGAAAATTTAACCACTTATTTGCAACTTCAGTTCTTCAGCGTTAAAATTATTTTTTTTTCTAATGAAGCTATCTATTGGATTGAAAATTGAACTTTTCTGTTTGAATTTCATATTTTCGGTTAGAAAATTTAACTATTTCATAGAAAATTTGTATTTTTGGCTTGGAGGTTCAACAGTTTGGTAGAAAATCTAATTTTTTTGTAAGAAATTCGCTATAGCTTTTTAAATAGATTCCACTGATTGGTTGAAAATTCATCATCTTTGGTAGAAAATTAATATTCTTGGTTGAAAATTCGACTATTTGGTTGAAAATTTATGCATCTTAATGAAAATTCATCTTCTTGGTAGAAAATAAATTTTTTGGTTAAAAATGCAACTCTTCAGTTGAAAAACAATCTGTTTTGATTAGGGATTCAACCATTTTGCTGAAAATGCTTCTTTTTTGGGTAAATTATATTGTCTTTTATTTAAAATTCAAATCTTTTCTTGTTAAAATATCAGTATATAGATTTATAATTCAATTTCTTCATTCAAAGTTGAACTTGGGGCTGAGCTCACCTAATTTTCCGGTTCATTAATGTAATTTTTAAAATATTCTGTTGTTTTGTTTCGAGACTTCATGTAAATAATAACTGATTATTCATGAATATTTATAATTATTTATAAGCTTTTTAAAATCTACTTACGGCAGGGCTCACTTGCGGGTTGGAGCGATTACTACTTGTAAGAATAACGATGTTGATTGTATGGTGGGACTGCGTCAAACAAATTTTAAAGAATTAAATGCAAAAATTACTAAATTATTCATGATTGCCGAAGTGGTCATTCAAAATTCAAATTCAAAATAAATTTGGTAGAAATTTTTGATGTGAGTGAAGATTGGGTAGTTTTGACGTAAAAATCTTGCTTTTCTTCTTAGAATTCTTATCCATTCTCATAAGATTTAATAAAATTTACTAATGAGGGCCACAATTGTGAGCTGAAATATTTGAAGCAACTTAATTGTTTTCAATTCACCTGACCCTAAAGCCAACAACGTACATAAAAAATGTCCACAAAATTATCAACTCAGGTGAATATTCTGTATTTGAACGAGTGATTTTCATCTCATAAAAAATGTCATACCTATGTATGTACGACGTTTGCAGCCGCTGGGTAAAACGCATAAACCGGTATCATCATCTATTATATACCCAGGATTACACCTACATCCTTTAGCACATACCTGTTGAAATAAAAAAAATTAATTATACACTTATATGAGAAATAAGTTATCGATAGAAATTTTTATAGATTATTATTATAGATAAATTTATAGAAATTTCAAATTATATTAATTTTTGTATTATGATTTTTATTTCAGAAGAGTGGTATTTCGTCTAAAAACGTTATTAGTGCTTTTTCTGAAACTCATTTTGAACATTGTAAAAACTAGGATTTGATTCAGGACTTAATTCAGTATTAAAACAGTTCATGCAAAAAAATTGCACTTCAGATTAATCCACCAATCTGATAAAATAAGGTCTATTTTGTGGATTGATATAGGCTCGAAATGAGAATCATCTGTAAACAACTAAATCAATTCAAGGAATTCACAGAATCCAATGAATTTACGAAATCACGGAAATCACAGAATTCATGGAATTCACGAAATGTATGGAATTCAAAGAATTCCTGGAATTGAAGGAGTTCAAGGAATTTAGGGAATTCATGGAATTCATGAAATTTGTAGAATCCACGGAATTCGTAGATTTCACGAAATTCGTAGAATTGACGGAATTCATCGAATTTACAAAATTCATAGAATTCACGGAATTCGCGGAATTGATCTAAGTAAAGGAAATACAATAAAATTATGGAATTCGCGGAATTCGCAGAATTCATGGAATTTAAGGAATTATTGGAATTCAAGGAATTCACGAAATTCGAGGAATTCATGGAATTGGCGGAATTCATAGAATTGAAGGAATTCACGAAATTTATGGAATTCAAGGAATTCCTAGAATTGATGGGGTTTAAGGAATTTAAGAAATTCGTGGAATTCACGGAATTCATAGAATTTACGGAATTCATAGAATCAACGGAATTCGTGGAATTAATCTGGTTGAAGGAATTCAAGAAATTTATGGAATTCGCGGAATTCGCAGAATTCGCAGAATTCATGGAATTTAAGAAATCCAAGAAATTATTGAAATCCATGGAATTCACGAAATTCACGAAATTCACGAAATTCACGAAATTCACGAAATTCACGATATTCACGGAATTCAGGAAGTTCACGAAATTCACGGAATTCACGAAATTCACGGAATTCAGGAAATTCACAGAATTCAGGAAATTCATGGAATTCACGAAATGCACTGTATTCACGAAATTCATAGAATTCATAGAATTCATCGACCTGAAGGAAGTCACGATATGTGTGGAATTCAAAGAATTCAGGGAATTCAAGGAATTCACGGAATTCAAGAAATTCAAGAAATTCAAGGAATTCAAGAAATTCATGAAATTCAAGAAATTCATGGATTTCATGGAATTCAAGGAAATCAGGAAATTCGAGGAATTCATGGCATTCAAGAAATTCATGGATTTTAAGGAATTCATTGAATTCATGGGATTCAAGGAATTGAAGGAGTTCAAGGAATTTAGGGAATTCATGGAATTCATGAAATTCGTAGAATCCACGAAATTCGTAGATTTCACGAAATTCGTAGAATTCACGGAATTCATAGAATTTACAAAATTCATAGAATTCACGGAATTCGCGGAATTGATCTAAGTAGAGGAAATTCAATAAAATTATGGAATTCGTGGAATTCGCAGAATTGAAGGAATTCACAAAATTTATGGAATTCAAGTAATTCCTAGAATTGATGGCGTTTAAGGAATTTAAGGAATTCGAGGAATTTAAGGAATTCATGGAATTCACGGAATTCATATAATTCACAGAGTTCATAGAATTAACGGAA